>JAQGBX010006032.1:0-12959 GCA_034698745.1 Megaphyllum sjaelandicum
CTGTTTGAAAAATTTTAACTTGTCTGGAAATTCAAGTATGGTGGAGGAAATCTTTAAACGAAACTACTGAGGTGGTAGGTAGAACCTTGTCATTCCAAAACAACTTATGGAACTCCGAGCCCAATCGGATCCATACTATCTTATTTCTTGCATGCTATTAGACGTTGGAATTCTCTTCCAAAAGATAGCTTCACGACATTCAATTTTGCAATGATGTTGGGCCGGGTCTACCCTGATGCGGTGGTATCTATACCGAATAAATTGGGTTGATGGATTCACCGGCCCCTATCACATGGTATTCATTTATTGATTGTAGGGTAGGCCTACTTAGTTGAATTGAATTGAATGTTATTAAGATATCATACGAATGTGGATTTTTTAAAATATATGTAGCCTATATTGTAGAATAGGTTTACACATTCATCGAAATGTATTTAAAAATACATATGCACGATATTTGGAGAAAAAATCATGGATGTTTCAGTGTATACATATTTTGAATAACTCGTAACGTTTATAAATGTATTTTAAAGCTAAAAATGCATTTTCCGAAACATTTTTATTATAGAAAATACATTTCCGACGATATATTTCTAAAACTTTTTTTCGATGTGGCACGCGTGATGGTGAGTTCAATTTTAACGCACAATACACATTCAATTAGTGAAACAACGAGTTTTTAAACCAGATAACGGTGGTCAACAGATTGACCGAAATTAGGAGCAGGTATATTATATGTGCGTGTAACGCAATTTTCGATGCTTTGTTGCTTGATATTCAGTTCGTTTGTTTTTTCATAGGGACAACTTGTTATCTTATTCAGAAATCTAGTAAAATTCATCCCGACTGTAGCACATTACATCACTAACAAACAATCCAACCTTTTTCTAGATTGCATTATTTCGTTAATTCTTAAAATATAAATGAGTAAACGGAAATAATCATCAACTTGGGAATCAGGAATAATTTTTAAGTTTTTTTTATACCTACAGTAGCGTAATTAGCTATGACTCTTCATGCACCAATAGACATTGATCTCATGAAGAACAGTGCTTGGAATTTTCATCCCGTCAACAGTAATTGAAATCTGGCCTTATCTATACATGTATGTTTGCCAGGCATTATTCGATTCTTTTTATCAATTTTTGAGATAAGCACTTTTTTTTTCTGTTTGAGTTTCGTGATCTAAATCCAGGATGTTTCAGTGTGCAATATCGGCACATTTAAGCTAACCGTACACGTTCATTAATACTGTCAGGACCTTCTGAGAGTGACATTAAGAATGATCGTGTAGGGTGAAAAAATGGGGAATGATGGCCAGTAATGATGAAAATCCATATTTTGGCCTCATTATTGGGGCGTGGTTTGGTATAATTAGAGGCGTGGTTGTGGAAACCGCCATTATTAATTACTATACAGATTGCGCGCATCATTAATTTGTCATTAGTATTCACCATCCTCCCTCATTATAGATCACACTCTTTATTTAAACTTCGCACTCGCATTTCCAATTGCACCGCTACGCGCATGCGCAGGATGATTTCGTAAAGTCGTCTTTCCTGTACACAGATACGCGTTTCTAATTAAAATTAGTCATTTCAGATGATCGTGTTATAAGATCGAATGTATAATGAAAGGGAATGATGCAACATTTTTGGAGGTGCATGTCATTAGTAATGAACGTGTACAGTTCCCTATAGAACACGGAACTGGAATGTATACTTCGGGTTTGGTACTGTTCATTAGTTGCACGTTTATTTTCGATTTGACGATTTGTTGCAGGTGGCGCTGCGAACGCAAAGCCACTTTAAAAAGCGACGTGTAAGTGCGCCTTTATGTTGAAATCATTCTGGTTTGTTTTTTTATAATTATATGGCATCGGTTTGATAATTTGCCAAGATTGCGTAAATTGATCTTGAGATAACCTACTGTATATACAGTGTAGTTCAAGTCGTAAAAGTGATCTCGGCTGGCCCGAAGTTTAGTCGTCTATCCGATTTTACAACCTTAATCTTTGGTTAACCAAATTTAATCGTAGATACTGTTAGTGCTTCTTGCTGCAACCCTGTTTAATCGCGGATTGTGCTAATTGAAGTTTGGTGCCATTCGCTCGTGTAAATATTTGTTAGCCGAGACCTATATTTAGCAAGTTCATTGGCAGTTTCACACCACTGGAAACAGCTGTTAGTTGTAAATGTCACGTAGGCCTACATCGTATAAATATTTGCGGAATTTCGGCCTTCTTCCTGCCTTCCTTCTTTCCAAGTTTCTTCCTGCGTGGCTCCACCCTTTTCGTCCACGCTTTTGAGGTGTCCCAGACCGAGGTCAAACCAGCTGTTTATCGGCTTATCGCTGACGAACAATGGCAGCTTTTGCCGTAATTATTAAACACTTGGACCGCAAATCTCTGGAATTTTCGATGCTTATCTGGATTGCTCTTCGGCCCGCCTAATCAGCTGTTATTTGGCCTTATCAAATTAGATATATTGGCGTTGACAAATAAAGGCTTTTAACGCCTGGTTCCTATGTCCTGATTCATCCGATCATCGCAGAATTTGCAAAGTCTGGAATTCGGCACTCGTCACATGTGGTAACACGACGTTTACACGTTTTTATACAAACTGCCACTGACGTCCTCGCCCAGCTTTGCTTTCGTTGATTGCGGCGATGCCAAATGATTTACGTTTTTCTAAGACCGGAATCAAGCTGGGAAATTTTCGCTATAAAGGAAAATTTTCGTAGAAGATTAGCTCTTTTTGCTCGTCACTCAGGTAATTTGTTTAGTTTTTTAACGTCTTCCTGACGATTGGTTGGGCTCTTCATCATGACATGTAGCTTGCAGTTATAGAACAGCTCATAGACCTACAGTCTTTTCATAACGGATACTCCGACAAAAGCAGAAAATGTTTATTTTCCAGGACCCTGTTTGGATGGTTTAGGTAACTTGGGTTAGATAAGGTTAGATATCGATGCCACCAGGTTCCGCGAGGTAAATTGGCTGTCCTGGAAAATATACATTTGATGACAAAAGCTTCACTAATTGCACTTTGGCAGTCATAAAGTTGCTTGTATACTGTACGTATTCAAAATCGACATGCCTGTTTGTTTAAAAAAAATCAGTGTTATTGCTGTTTTTAAACCAATGACTGCATTTCTTTTGCACACGTGATTTCGCGGCTGTCAGTCCGGTTCGTAAGGCTTCTGTCTTAGTATACCCCTATCGACTGGTCAATTCTTCAATTTCTTGCTAAGTTCTTGCATAGCTTAAATTTAGTGGTAAACAATTTCTTTGGGAAAATTCATCTTGGTTGCCTACAGTCAACGAAAATTTTAAATGAATTTAAACTTTTTAATGTAAAATATTTTGACATTTCCAACTAAATACTTTAGTAGTTTCTTTGACCTTTTATAATATTTTATTCGTGCACGCATGTTTCCAATTAAAAAAAACTGAATGGTACGTGCATTGAGTACGAAAAACAAAATGCACTGTTGCAATTTGTGTAGAAAAACTACTGTTACAATGTACCTTATGCAGATTTCGTCAGTATGCATATATCACGTGACATACTTGTATACGTGGCATTATATCACATTGACATTTCATTCTTGTAGTTGTTGATTTGATGAAAGATCACGTATATATAGCCCCATGCGTAACTCTGTATCAGGTCCGTTGAACTTTTCTCTCACACTGTATTTAATTTGCCTTGTAAGTTGTGCTTTTTGATAAAAGATACATGAACCGAGAGATAGTCTACAAGGTTTTTCGTTGTTGCTCGCATTCCTGCAATGATAAAAATTTCAAAAAATTGCTGGATTTGAGAAATTTGCATAAGTTGTATTTCTTGTTGTATCTTTTCATTTGATTTGAAGCTGTTTATTTTCTAAACTCAACGGTATTTCACCTCCACATTGAACGAATTGTGCAATAAAATTAAAAACCGTTTGGTAATGACACTTTGCTTTGTAAAAACTTGAAATTGGTGGAAAAATACCACATTTACCTTATCAAAAATCTGTTTTGAAGGAATTTTTGGGAATGTTGTTTATCGTTCCCACCAACACTGATAATTTACTCCAAACTGCAAAAAAACCGAGATCAGTTTTTTGTCCTTAATCGAGTCGTCAGTTTTTGTAGATAACCGAAGAAATTTATTTATTATTCGGAGATAAGTAAACATTCCTATTATTTATTTGTTGCAGGCACGTTGACTGTCGTGGAATGAAGAGTTCAGGAATTTGGACTGTAAATAGAAGCGATTGAAGAGGAACCAGAGATAACCGGGAGGGGGAACAACAAATCGCAATCTGGCAAACGATATTGTCGAAAAAGGTGAGCTGGTGATTTCAGGTATGTGAAGGAAGTGTCCCAAAAAACAACTAAACAACCAGCCAAAGTAAAGAGGAACATCACCACGATACCGTGACAACAACAGTTGAAGAAAAAAAAGTGCCGAAGGATATATCACTACGCAGTCATTCTGCCTGCAGTCACTCGTATTATCTGGGAGGACGTGAAATAATAGGAATAGGAACAAGATTTCAACTGTAAGCTGGGGATTTTAGGTATGTGAACGAATTGTCCACCAAAAAAAAAGTGAACTTCAACTAGGAACATTGCCATGATCCCGTGACAAAGAGAGTCAAAGTATAAATTTCAAAGATAGAATTCCACCCGAAGGTCGTGAAATATCAGCAATCTCTTGCAAAATTCAGGAGTCCCTCAGCGCCGGAAATATCCCTGAAATGCCGGTGACAGTGCGCTATTCTGCGGCACTGGACCGAACGTACGAAGACGGCGATCTGCTTCAGCCGCCGGCGTCGCCCAGCACGGACTCTGGGAGCGGCGCCTCCACCCCGGCCTCATTCAGGACGGACCGGACGCAGTCGTCTACGGCATCACCCATGATGGCCGGTCAGGACGGCGACGACTACGGCTCTGTGGACAGCCTGGATGTGGAGAGCGTGTGCAGCGGTGGGGGCAACCACAGCCGCCAGATCAGCTCGGACAGCACAGAGTTCATCCCCACCAGGACCATCAAGACAAACACCAAGCCAGCATTCAACCCACTACAGTTCGTCAAGACGGGCAAGTCGAAGCTTGTCAAGACCGCGGAGCAGCAGATCAAGCAGTTCGAGGAGGTCAAGAAGGTCAAGGAACGAGTTAGGGAGGACGAGGAGGCGTGGCAGTCGGTAAGCATGGGTTGCGATTAGGACGATTTTCTCGTAGAAGAACTTGTAAGGAATGTAGGGAGTATATTCAATCGAGCACGGTGGCTCGGTAAAAGTGGGTTCGATTCTCATGTCGACAATCCTCGTTGTGGTTTTTCATGGTTTACCCACAATCCCCTAGGCGAATGCTGAGACAAACCCCATATTAAATCGGCCATGGCCGTCTTCCTTTCCCATCCCTGTCCTGGTTTAGGTTGGGTCCTTCCCCAGATACTTAAGAGTGAAGTATTTCGCTGTTGTTGCCGGTCCCAATGCCCGGGTAAATGGGGAGGATTGGGGAGAGCAATGGCGAGTTACCCTGTGAAACCTTCACCGGTAAAATCCATGGCCAAAAGTTCCAATGGAAGAATTAAGTTGACATCTGAAGTCTCCGACAGTAGGGCATGATTGAAATAGATAATAATAATAATACCGTAATATTTTCAAATTTAATTTAACTGAAGTAGAAAAAATCTTCTTGCCTAACTTAAGTTGATGACAAACCCTTCATAAAAAATATTGAAAATTAGAAGGGGCCATGCATTCTTCAAAAATGGAATCAGTATTGGAGATAATTAACGAATTAAGTCACTGCATTCAGATTAAAGTAATCGGTGAATAACTTGATAAATTATTGCATATGCTTAAAGTTAGTTTCGGATGAGAGAAGAGCCACCTAGAAATGTCAAGAAAAGACTGGCTTATCTTAGAAAACTGCTGAGGCAGCACTCGCTGGCCTACTTGGCTTCTGAGGATTAAGGAATACATAAATAAACAAACATGTGAATTCCCTTAATAATCGTCCCATTGTGTGTGCCTGTGATTCCATTGATAGTCTAGAGGATTGGTTTTGACCTAGTTGATCATCCCAAACGATGCGTTCAATGCAAAATGAGGTTGATGGCGCGGCTGCAGCCTACATGAGTAAAATTAATTGTGTTTTGGTTAGAAATCGTCTTATTTGTCGTTTTTTTTCTTGTCAAGAATCTTGATAACTGGAAGAGCAAGCGGCGACAAATTTCCCACAAGACGATTCAGAAGGCGGAGGAAATCAAACAGATAGAGGAAGTTGAGTTGGATCGGCAGAGGAAAAAGAGCAAGACGTTTAATGAAATGATGGAGGAAAGGTAAGAAAACTTCGAAATTCAGCTATACTGCATGCACAGTCAAAGGTATTACAACGGCTTACAAATAATTCCGTGAAATCAAATCTTTGATGAGTGGTCATTTTTCAATGAAGAATGGACGATATCACCATGACATCTGGTGAAATACATGTGTTTTTGGTTAACTGAAGTTTACTGGAATGTTCATATCTTGAAAATGGTTTTCCAATAGGAATCAAAGTAAAAATAAATAATTTATTCATCGCCTGTGCAAAACTGGGAGTTTTTAACCAACTTTGCTTTTTTAAAAAAAAATTGGTCAAAAACTCCTATTTCAACAGTTTCATGTGTGATTTGTTCCTGAAATCTTGAGACATGCGGTGTTCTGGGCACACGTTTTTTCAACACAGCGATTCATTCACGCGAATGAATCGTTGATTGTTTGTTGTCTTTCCGACTGTGATCAATATGTACAGATGTTCGTAAAAGCGTGAATATCTGTTTGTAACTTGAAGGGAAAGGAACATAAAAAGGAAATGTTCATATATGGCAATTATTCGTAAGCTGAGTACTCGTTATGCGAGGGTTGCCTGTACTTTGAAAATCTGAGAATCAACATCTAACATGTATATAAATAATGCATTTAGCTGAAATTTTATTCCGTCCATTTAAGATTTTCTGTTGTTTCATGTTTAAGAAAGGTTATAATTTTTTGAATATACAATTTAAGTAGGTATCCTAACATGTGTACTAGGTTATAATATGGTTTAAATCTGTCTTCAAATCTATGAAATTTAACACTGCAATGCAGACATTTGCCCAGCGGAATCCAACTTATTTTATGAAGTTTCCTTTATGGTGTTTGTAGTGTTTTAACTTTAAGCGTATTTTATGAGTGAAGGCTTGTGCATTTTCCTAATTAGTTTTGGTATTTTATTCCTATTAGATCGAAGCGTGGGACGTCATCCACTCTTCCCACCTACGATGAGTGGGGTCATGCTACAACGGGTGACAGCGAGGAGGGTGGAGCCAGTGACGAAAATGTGGCAACTAGAGGCGACGTCAGTTTTGACAGTTCAGGAAGTGATCACGCCTTCAATGAAGATGATGATTCTAAGTTCATATCTGTAAGTATTCCAGGCGACCATTTTCCCCCAAATTAAACTGAAAGAGCGTTGAAAAATTAATGTCCTACTTTTGATGAGAAATGTCTCACTATTGTTGAAGCATTTCTATTCTCTGGCAATAATTATGTGGCTCAAATAGTTATGTTGTTATCTGGTACCGATGGTCGAGTGGTTTACGTGCTTGCCACTTGACCCTAACTAGCGGGATTCACTCCACGGTCGAGTCTGTGAGAATTTTGAGAATATGCAAAATTCTCCAAGTGGCGGTTCTTTCAGAGGTCACATGTAGATTCCTTTTGATCTCTGCACGTTGAAGATCCCTCTTGCGGGGGTAGAGGGGTAGTCAACTTCGTAGGCCAAATTTCCAGGTAGGTGATGCTGGAACATTCCCTGGCGTTGGTGTTCTCACTTAGCATAAATTGGCCCACGGATTATTTCCTATTCTGCCCCATGTTTAAAAAAAGTGCTTAATTCGGTTATCTCATCGCATAATTCCATCAAATTTCCGCATCTCTACATAACGCAAACGCGCGAAACAATTTTGAGCAGCTTCATACAAGCTTGGACACGTTTGGACAACGTGCAAGCATTCGTATAAGCATCCAATGCATCAGCGGCTGTACTGATATGGATTTTCTTCATATTTTAGAAAATGAAATTTTGGCTGTTGCATCAAACAGGCAACATCAAACACTACTTACAACTTTTTTTGTATAAATACAGTGCAGTAAAACTTCGATTTTATGGACCTCTGTTATATGAACCACCTTCTATTATATGAACTCATCAGCACGTGACATTCGTACGTTTCTATTTCTCGGTTTTATGAACTTTTCGATTATATGAACCACTTCCGGTCCCAATTAGGTCATAAAATCGGAGGTTTTACTTTATAATTTTAAAAAAAACGTAAATACATATGTACAATTAAATATATGTATTTTTAAAACATAGAACAAATTATTTTGGTAAAGTCAAGCTTTAACGTGTTTTTTCGGCGTTCATCATCTGTTTGGGTCAGCTGCTTATTTCGATCAAAATCGCTAAAACCAACATGATCGAATTAAGCGGCTTTCACCAAACGTTTAATGGAGGAATTTAAAAAGGTGTTATCAATCTGTAATTTCGGAATTTTTTTGATTCAGCAAGAACAATTCATAAACTCCTGACAGGGTTCCCCCAGACCTGGAAAACCTGGAAAAGTTAGGAAAGTTGAGAATGACCTGGAAAAGTCAGCGAAATGTGTAGAAATGTGCAAAAAATTTCCACATTTTCGAAGTACAGATTTGCAAAATTTTCTACCTTTTCTAAGTACAAATTTGCAAAATTTTCCACCTTTTCCGAGTTCAAATTTGTAAAATGTTCGACCTTTTTTGAGTACAAATTTGCAAAATTTTCCACCTTTTCTGTGTACAAATTTGCAAAATTTTCCACCTTTTCTGTGTACAAATTTGCAAAATTTCCACCTTTTCTGAGTACAAATTTGCAAAATTTTCCACCTTTTCTGTGTACAAATTTGCAAAATTTTCCACGTTTCCTAGTACAAATTTGCAAAATTTTCCACGTTTCCTAGTACAAATTTGCAAAATGTTCCACGTTTTTCGAGTACAAATTAGCAGAATTCTCCTCGGTTCCGAGTCCAAATTTGACAATTTCTCTACGTTGCAGAGTCCAAATTTGCAAAATTTTCCAGGTTTTCCGAAGACAAATTAGCAAAATTGTCCACGTTTTCCAAGTACAAATTAGCAAAATTGTCCACATTTTCCGAGTACAAATTAGCAGAATTCTCCACGTTTCCGAGTCCAAATTTTCAAAATTTTCCACGTTTCCGAGTACAAATTTTACAAAACTGTCCACGTTTTCCGTGTACAAATTTTCAAATTTCTCTAGGTTTTCCGAGCACAAATTTTCAACATTTTCCGAATACAAAATTTTTCCATTTTAAAAAATTTTCATGCAAAATTTTTTTAAATTAATTTAAAAAAAATTGCAATGTTAATTGTCACAATTGTATTTAGTAAATTAAAAACAATAGGCCTACTTTCCAGTGACAATTTTGGAAAATGTCAATTTTTCACGTTGTCATTGGTCAGGAAATTTTTTTTGAAACCTGGAAAAGTCAGGGAAAGTCAGCGAAGTTTACAATGAATTTTCTGGGGGAACCCTGAAATTAGCAAAGAAAAATTGCAAGGAAATCGTGCGAATTTCTGAAAATGAAAGAGATTTCGTGGAAAGTAATCAGAAGACTGTCACTGCATGAGGTTGAGGGATTTCTGACTACGAGTGTCGGAAATCATGGTACCTGTTGAATCTCAATCTGCGCATACAAAGCTAGCTGATGCCAGACCGGATCTGGTAACTTTTTGAACAATATTTTATCATGGTGTGTATGATTCTTTTGGGAATGAATTGCGAGTAGTATGGAGGAAGACACCGGTGATTGTTCATTTTCGTATATTAAATCTGACAAATGTCCCCCTACCCCCATCCTCTTTCGAGTCATTTGAATGTGGGGAAATGACAACGGAAGTGCTCGACTCCATCGTCGCATTTCATCCATTAGTAACCGTGCTTACTTAACGTCCATTTGCGCCATTTTGAAACAAACAGCACTTAGTAGCCTACTCGTCGATGCTTAGTGGACTCTGTGATACTCCTCATAACAGCATTAATATCTAGGGAAGATTTTTCAAAATTACCGTATTTTATGGTTCGCCTTCCTGACACTCGTTGTCTATATTAAAATTAATATCGGACAAACGAGCCTCTGAGGATTCTTTCTCAGGCCCATCAATTTGAATTTAAAAAATTCCGTGGACAGATTTTTTTTGAAAATGCATTTTTCAGAAAATTTTACCCCAGGCACTCGTTTCGACATTTTGGAAGTTTTGTGAATTCTCGGTATTTTGGAATTTATGTGCAGACTTAGTCATAATTATAGATATGATTTCTAACGCATTCCAAATGTTATAATTTCAATCTTAAAATACAAGTGGAATCAGTGATATATTCCACTAGAGATATCTAGGGATTATCTTTTTCTCAAAATTAACGTTCCACATCGAAATAAAAATACCTTCTGATACATTTAAAATACATTTTTGTAAAGGCAAAATAGATTTACAATGTATTTCCAAAAATAAATTTTTTAAAAAATTCATTAAATTTACATTTCTTTATATGTTTTGTAAAATATATTTTAATGAAAATATCTTTATATGGTATTAAAAATGCATTTGACAATATATTTTGCATACATTTTAAAATATATTTTAAAATACCTTGGATTGTTCCAATCTATACATATTTTGAATGACTTTTACGATGTATTTTAAAGCTAAAAATACTTTTCTGTTTTTTAAAAATGTATTTAAAAAACATTTATAAGTACAATAATACATTTCTAAACATATATTTCTAAAGCTTTTTTTTCGATGTGGGTTGTCTTGCTGGAATATTGCATGATCTATGTCCCCACCAAATATCTCGACCATTGATGACAGTAGGTGTCTGCTCCAGCATACTTGTGTAGCTGTCCGGATTCATTCGACGTTTTCAAATAAACGATCTTTCCACTCCTGCAGATGCCATACAGCCCCAAATCATCATGCTAACTCCACTATTCTTGACAGTAGGGATGATACACTCGGGCCTGTATGCTTTCCCAGATCTACGCCGCGCACAACATTTGTCTACACAAAATCGAGTCTATTTGGACCCATGGTAGTTATTGACGATTAAAAAATAATTAGGGTATTCGGGGTTAAACACAAAATTATTTAGTTTCTTGAGGTATTATATATTATTATATATTATATTATATTATAATATATTTAGGCATACATTTTAAAATGTATTTTAAAGCTAAAAAAAACATTGTCCAAAATGTATTTTAAAAAACATTTATTATTACAATTATACATTTCTAAAAATATATTTCTAAAGCTTTTTTTTTCGATGTGTGATACTATGAAACGAAAAAGTACTCAGTATATACAGGGTGTTTTTGAACTCATGGTACAAACTGAAACTGGTGTTATATAGAGTGAACTAAGGTACACATTTTTCACCAAATAACCTAGGGTGTAAAGGTCCAAGGAGCGTGCTATTTGCGCATAGCTTTTTTTTTTACAAACGTTGGTGCTATGCGGGACAGTCTTTCGAAAGTGGCACCTCCGTTTACTCCCTTGTTAACACTTTCCAAAATTAAAACATTCATAACTTTTTAATAGTGACCTTTGGACCCTAAGTTCTTCTTTGAAAAATGTTAACCTTAGTTCACTCTAACACCAGTTTGAGTTTGTATCATGAATTGAAAAGCACCCTGTATGCATGTATATGCTTGAAATTAATCAATCTAAATGCATGTAACGTTAAATATGCATGCAAATTATACTTTTAGTGAGACTATCTCCAACTTGCACCCTAATTTGTTGTCAAATATACCGTACATTTGCGTGTATGTGTAAGACTATGACCCTTGCTGTAATATTTGCAAAAATCTAGCTTTATGGATGAGGCCATCGACTGACAGCATTTGGGGTCAAATAAACCCGGGGTGGTCATCGGCGTTATGTCAATATTTATTTAATTTGCCACACTTGAGCATATTTACCATAAAACATTTTAAAAGATTCTTTATTTACACGAAATTTCGGTCGATTTAATTTTTTAAAATTAAAAATGATATCGGTAAACAGATTGCTCTGCATTTGCATTTTATGTTTATGCTAAATAAATGAAACAGTTCCTTCATGAAAATAAATTCGTGATAATCTACATACCGGTAAATAAAAATGTAAATCTTGATCTGTGGTGTTTAATCCCGTATCTCCGAACGTTTTTCACCGATTGCTTTAAAATTTTCACACAACGTTGCCTTCGAATACGTGCAAGTTTTCGTATACCTATTGTTTAGATGCCACACCTGTGACAGCTACAAACGTGCTTTTTTCGAATACAAAAAAACGACTTTGTGACACCACTGTACTACGCCATCTGTTGACCGTATATCACGCGCTATACTGAAGATTTCACGATTTCAAGCTACGTACCATTCCACGTGGCTGCACAGAGGGATAATAGGGATCACTTGGAACATTTGGAATGGGGGGAGGGAAGGGTGAAATTGGGACTTGGAAAACTTGGAAGAGATGATACCGGGCCCTATTGGAAAAACCAGTATATAATGGACCATTACATAGTAGGTTATGGAATAATGGTAACAGTATCATAATGGTATAATGGTCCCAGTATCATACTGGTATAATGGTACCAGTATGGGAAATTTAATCGAAAAATTAAAATAAACATTATTTATCAGCCTGAGAGACTTCTAGCGCTCCAATCCTACTTGTAATTGGCATACATACACAGAATTAATTTTGAAAGAAATTGTTGGAACTCACCCGGTTTCGATCCTACGACCTACCATTTATGGAGCCAACACGCATCCACTGCGCCATCCAGACTCGCATCGAGAAACGGTCTTAAGATGGTAGAGAAGAGGTTC
>JAQGBX010006033.1:0-12958 GCA_034698745.1 Megaphyllum sjaelandicum
ATTTTGTTACCGTAGGAGAGCCGCATCTTGTCATCGAAAGAGCCACATGTGGCTCCGGAGCCACGGTTTGCCGACCCACTCTACATGTATAAGTGCAGTGTACATGTTCATTATTTTAATTCAGGCTTTCTTTGTATAATGACCACCTGCGTACAGTGACCAACATAGCATTTTTTTTGGTGGTCACTCTTAACAGGTTTCACTGTATTTTTCAAAGCCAGCCTCTATGATTCCAATCAGAAACCGTGCATAAACATGATAAATGACGTCACACTGAACGAATTGATCTTGGATTTGGCTACATGAATCACGGTGCGTGAATGTGCAACCGTTGACCTTGACAGTTTTGGCGGGAGATTTGTATTCAAAAGTGAATCAAATGTGAATCATTTTTGGAGGTCTTCTGAAATCAGCTTGATAAAATTTCTAAACCAAACGTATTTTGACAGTGGAAACGAGGTAAGCCGTTTATTGCGGGCGTAGACATGATGGTCTATCTAACGAAATGCAGATAAAGTGAAACAGATAAATAATAACGAAGATAAAAGAAAAATTGGGCCTATTTTAGAGGAAAATTGCCTCGATAAAAACACAATTTACTAGGCCCATTTTCTGCGACTTTTGATGTACAGTATTTTTAAATTATTCACCATGGTTGCTGCAGATCCGCTTCGCCGGGGGATGTTCATAAAAGTTGAACTTTAATTTTTTTTTTTTTGCTTTGTTTACACTCCTCGAGGTACAGTGAAACCTGGAAAAGTGACCACCTGTATATGTTGACCACTTTGTTGTGTATTTTTTTTCTAGCATACATTTCCTGCATAAAACTTCTCTGTATAGTGACTAGTGACCACCTGTCTATTGTGTACAGTGACCAGTGTGTCTTGTCTTTTTTTGCAATTTTTATATTGCCAATGTACCTTAAAAAGTGACCAGATAACGGATGAGTCACGTTACATCTTGCTTTAACCCTTGGACATGATGATTTTGGTTTTTAAGTTTTTTTTTACTGCGTGCATTACAGTCTACATGTACAAGTGCAGTGTACATGTTAAGTCTTTGTATAGTGAGCACCTGTGTACAGTGACCAAGATAGAATTTTTTTGGGGGTTATTCTTAACAGGTTTTACTGTACTGTACTTAGTTTTTGCTTAGCGCCGACTAACATCAAAGTAAATCTAAATTCCACGCAATCAATTAATCTATTATATAAAATAAGGTTATGTTATGATTATGCATAAGTGGGTCAAGCAATGGCCATAGGGGGCGCTATTTACCTAAGGATGGAGAAGGTGCTAATGCTCCCTAACAAATGAGCTTTCGGACATCGACTTTCCCTCCTCCTTACATTTCCCAAAACCGGATGTCCGAAATGAAGGCAGATTCCAGAGAAATGACCACAGAGGGCGTTTCCATTAGACGGTGAAACACTACGCCCCCTAGAGCCACGAACGCACCCAAGTAAGAGGGTCAATTACGTAATCGAAAAGCAGACGGAAATTTCACCTCTTGATTTTCAACCCTAATTTGAAGTTAAATCCCCAAATTACGGTATAAAGTTTTCTGCAATTTTCCCAATTTTCCGCCATCTTTCTACATCAACCTTTCGACTTTATTATTATCAAAATTGCCGAAATCCTCGTTTTTAATAAAATGGGGAATTTAGAAAAATTCACAAAGTTTTTCAAACCTGAATATCATTTTTTCTATAAACAGGGCCCCCTTCCCCCCAGAAATTTCATATTCAACTTCTGAGTTTTCCAGGTTTTAAATTTAACAGATTTCCCTGTCCAAAGACAAATGCCAATGTTATCCACGATTTTGCAAATTGTGTTTTGCATCGATAATTTGGAAAATTAGCATGAAAGATTTCTGAAAATTTTACATAATTGTATTCGGAAAATGAAAACATTTGTGCAAATTTGTACTCGAAAACGGCTGTAAATTTTAAAAATGTGTGGGCTACTGTGAAAAGGTTGAAAATTTTGCGAATCTATATATTTATACTCGAAAACAATTGATAATTTTGAAAATTTGAGCGCGGAAAACGTGGCGCCACAAATTTCGTGAGCTTGTCTTCGGAAACTGTCGAAAATTTATCAAACTTGTCCTCTGAAATTATTGAAAATTTGCAAATTTGTACAGGGTAATTGAATTTTTTTTAAAAAAAAGTTTGCAAATGGGCCCGAGCTAACCACGTGGAAGCATTAATTTTGGATTGTGACAAAATAAATACAGCAAAACCTGTTAAGAGTGACCACACAAAAAACATGCCATGTTGGTCACAATCAGTACAATGGTGGTCACTATACAAAGAATGCCTGAATTAAATTAAAATAATGAACACGTACACTGCACTTATACACGTAGACTGTAAAACACGTAGTGAACAACCACAAAAACAAAAAAGTACAGAATCATCATGTCCATGGGTTAAAGCAAGATGTAACGTGACTCGATCATCCGTTATCTGGTCACTTTTTAGGGTACATTGGCAATGTAAAAATTGAAAAATCGACAACACACACTGGGTACTGTACACAATAGACAGGTTGTGACTGGTCACTATACTGAGAATTTTTATGAAGGAAATGTACACTAGAAAAATCAATTCACTAAAAAGTGGTCAACATAAACAGATGGTCACCATTCAAAGGTGGTCACTTTTTCCGATTTTACTGTATTGTTTCCCATAATTTTCCCAAATTTTACGTGAATAAAAAACACCAATATTTCGACATGACTGGCCATGGAGTTTCGAGTGGTCAGACACCTTTGGCTTAAATACCATCTATTACCAACGCGATGGTCAAGTATCTTGACACCCTTAAATTGGGCCAAAACTAGGTCAACCTCCTCCAACCTTAAAAACGGAGTTCCAGTAACAAAAACAAATTGAAGATTTTTCACTATTAAATTTCGATTAAAAGGATGAATTTTTGCAAAAGGTGGGTTTAAAAAACCTTTAAATTTTTCCATTAAATTACCAAATTAAAAATGATGATATCACGACGGCAGTGAACTAAACCTTGATTCGTTTTTGGCCTACTTGAGTAACTGTTGTTTGAAAAGTGACATTGACCCACGAGGAAAAGAAGGAGGAGGAGGTGTGTCCACTCAATGGGTCATTTTATGGTCATCCACGCGTGTCATTCACGTCCATTAGAAAAAAATACTTATCAGAAAAAACAATTAAATTTTTTTTTCAAGTAACGGTTCTTCCCTTAACTAACTTTTAAGTGCCTTCACCTTGAATTGGGTTAAACAAAAAAATCTAGTAAAAAAACAACAAACTAATGCAACAGACAAAAGTTAAACGAACTTGAAAATTTCTCTGGCAAGCTTCTTAAAGAAAAAAACAACTCCAAGAGTTGAATAAACTCTGAATTTTGTTGGAAACTAGATCAATTTATCGCACCAACGCCAATCCATGTTGGAAAAGCGTCGAAAAACTGGTGATTATCATGTTTAAATAATAATCACACAAAAACTCATGAAGGACAAAGTTTCAGAGGAACTGTCCGACAATCCGGTTTTCTGTGGGACTGTTAATTGTGAAGTAGAAAAATCGGTGTAGAAAAATGGAGGACGATATAGGTTATTTGCATAACAAATTTCATACAAAAATTAAAAAATCACTTAAAATTGATAAAACCCTGGAAAAGTGACCACCTTTGAATGGTGACCACTGACCACCCGTTTAAGTTGACCACTTTTTAGTGTATTGTTTTTTTCTAGTGTACGTTTCCTTCATAAAAATTCCCCGTATAGTGACCACCTGTCTATTGTTTACAGTGACCAGTGTGTGTGTTGTCTTTTTTGCAATGTTTACATTGCCAATGTACCTTAAAAAGTGACCAGATAACGGATGAGTCACGTTACGTATTGCTTTAACCCTTGGGCATTATGATTCTGTACTTTCCTGGTTTTGTGGTTTTTTACTACAGTAAAACCTGTGAAGTCGAAAAATGGAGGACGATAGGTTAATTTGCATAACAAATTTGATACAAAAATTTCAAAATCACTTAAAATTGATGAAACCTGGAAAAGTGACCACCTTTGAATGGTGACCACCCGTTTATGTTGACCATTTTTTAGTGTATTGTTTTTTTTCTAGTGTACGTTTCCTTCATAAAAATTCCCCGTATAGTGACCACCTGTCTATCGTTTACAGTGACCAGTGTGTGTGTTGTCTTTTTTTGCAATGTTTACAATGCCAATGTACCTTAAAAAGTGACCAGATAACGGAGGAGTCACGTTACATCTGGCTTTAACCCTTGGACATGATGATTCTGTACTTTTTTGGTTTTGAGGTTTTTTACTACGTGTATTACAGTCTACATGTATAAGTGCGATGTACATGTTCATTATATTAATTTAGGCTTTCTTTGTATTGTGAGAACCCGTGTACAGTGACCAGCATAGCATTTTTTTTGGTGGACACTCTTAACAGGTTTTACTGTATCTGTGTTTCTACTTCTTGTCAATTTTTCTTAGTTTATTAATTTTAAGAGTTTATTTATGTGGCGCCAAAGCTTCGTTAATCTGTTTGCCCTTCATTCGTTTTATACCGGTTAAGACGAAGTTCTTCGAGAGATGGTGGTAATAATTATAAATAAGTTATTTTAAGTGGAAATCGGCGCATGCGCAGAACGAAATTGGGGGCTAAGGGGTTAGTAATTGAGTTATAAAAACGCATTATTTAATAACATTTAGATGACTGCAATTTCCGCCAATTTAAGGAGAACGATTGCGCATTCAGGAAATACAACAAAAAAGTAGCTGCAGCTATTTTCCCTAATTTATTACTTTCTTTATTTCCGTATAATTTCGAATATTACGTAATTAAACCAACCTAAATTAAGCTCGCATTTTCGTTTTCATTAATTTCATTTCTCTGAACATTTTTTTTTAACAAAACGAACCTAATAACGCCATAACTGACGCTGCAAATGAGACAAACATGTTTAAAATTCAACATTCAAGAACGTTAAACAAGTTCATGTTATGTAAATTTTATAGTTATATCAAGACTAACACTAGCCTGTAATAGTAAAAATTAGAATAGAAAATATATTTATGCTATGGTTGATGCCCCAAATGTGACTAAAAACATGTTTAATATTAATTTTACATGTTATTAAACATGTTCTAGGTACGCTATTTACGTTTACGTTCCAAAATTGACTCTAGAATATATTATTTTTAATTTACTGACGACAATTTTGAAAATTAATATCGTTTTTTTTTTAAATTTAAACAAAAATTGCGTTGAAATTTTTTTAAAATGGGAAAATGTTGCATTCGGAAAATGTTAAAAATTTGTATTTGGAAAAAGTGGGAAACTTTGAAATTCTGTACCCGGAAAAGGTGGAAAATCTTGTAAATTTTACTCAGAAAACGTGAAAAAGTTTGCAAATTAATACTCAGAAAGCGTGGTAAATTTTGCAAATTTGTACTCGAAAAACGTGGAAGATTTTGCAAATCTGTACTGCTGAAATGTGGATAATTTTCGCAAATTTCTACTCGTAAAATGGGGCCTGAGGTAACCTTGTAGAAGTGTTAATATTGGATCGCTACGACTGCGTTGAATTTCCCTAATTTTTTTTAAAATAAACCATTCTTCCCTGACTTTTCCAGGTCTGAGAGAACCCTGTAAAATGGCTGAACGAATTAAGCGTGATCGAATTAAAAGGCTTTCACTGCATAAGAGGATACGTGATTTTTCAGCAGCAGTGTTACCATGGAAATTGACAATTGAATCGAAGGGGAACCATATGACAAAACACATAAAAGGTGACGAAGGGCATTACTTATTCCTTGTTGCTTCAATTTGCGCAGTCAAAATCTGCATAAATCGAGAAAATTTGTGGAAATTGCGCTTTTTCAAGCAGAAAATAACGCATTCTAAGCCAAGCCTACGGTAAACGACTGTTAAGCCTTTCTCATTGGTTTAAAACAAAATTTCACTACGGATTATCGCCCTCTTCAAACCAACGAATGCATTCTGTTTGTATACGTAACGTCACGACGGCTAAAGTAAGATTCGTAAAGCTTAAGTCTAAGTTCGGGTACTCGAACAACATTCGTAAATACGATAGTTCAACAATTCTATTGCCTCTTGAAAGCGAGCAATTCCTGATAACACCGATGCAACCAGTGATTGCCTGCTGCTGGGGAATCGGGGGGCGGAAGAGGGCGAGAACCAATTTTCAACAGTTTTAGAACACTTGGGAGCATCTGCCTAACCGCTTAACAGACTACTTTTAACTTCTCTAGGGCAGGTATATACGGCTACTTGAACAACTTTCGTATTTACGATCGTTCAACATTTCTGTTGCCCCTTGAATGCGAGCAATTCCTGATATCTCCGATGCAACCAGGAATTGCCTGCCGTAGGGGTAGATTGGGGGTTCAAATTTTTAACAGTTTTAGAACACTTGGGAGCATCTGCCTAACCGCTTAACGGACGAATTTTAAGTTTTCTAGGGCAGGTATATACGGATACTTGAACAACTTTCGTATTTACAATCGTTCAACACTTATTGCCCTTGAATTCGAGCAATCGCTGATAACACTGGTGCAACCAGTGATTGCCTGCCGTAGGGGGTCGGGTACAGGGGGGGATTTAAAATTTTCCAGTTTGGGAACACTTAGGGGCATCTGGTCAACCGCTTAACAGACGATTTTAACCGCTAAATAGACGAATTTCATCTGCTTAGCAGACGAATTGTAACCCCCTAATAGACAAAATTTTGCAAACTTTGTAAAGTTTTTAACCTATTCCGAGGACAAACTTTCAAAATTTTTAACTTTTTCCGAGTAAAATTTTTAATCTATTCCATTACCAAATTTTAAAAGTGCTCAACCTTTTCAGACTAAAAAGTTACTAACTTTTAAACCTTTTCCAAAGACAAATTTATACAAAATTCTTATGCGCTGATTTTGCAAAAACTTTCAACATTTTCCTACGTTCATTTTGGAAGACTTCAAATTTATTATTACCAAAGGTTGCAAACTACTATTTTCCTGGGTCGATTTTACAGATTCGTAAAAAATATTGACAAATGTCAATGTTGACATTGTTGTTGGTCAGAGAAATTTGTTTAAAAACATGGAAAAGGCAATAAACTTCAATAGGACACGGAAGCCCTTTAAATTCACCATTATCAGGTTATTTTCCGAAACTAATTTTGACCAACTTTTCGAGTAAAAATGGCCTAAAATATATGTGTTTTCTACTTCTTCTAAATTTTTCAAAATTGTAAATTTTTGACCGGAGCTGCATGGGACAGAAGTTCACATGAGGTCAGAATGCACATGAGTGTGCATGCCTGAGTTCTTAACTTGAAGAGGGGGAGGGAATTAGGCATAAAAAGCATGTTCATTTGCACGAACTGTGCTCAAGTTGAGTGTCCCAATAAACTGGGGTTGTCTGGATTTAAACGTATACATGGAAACATATAGTTTTGTAGAAATTTCCATTTTGTGCTTGGAATCCTGGTCCTACAAGTTTGAATGATTGCCAAAGATATGTTTTTCAGAAATGATTTCATTTTCTGTAGACATTAAGTTTTTTCTCAGATTTTGAAATTTTTATTAAAATTATTAGGTTATCTCGTATTATTGTACTTTTTTAAGATTAGGTATATAATTAAATGGGACATCCTCGGGCAGCAACATCCGCAGCACTTCCTGAATCAGCAGGAGATCTTATAATGAGTAATTTTTGCATGGACATGAAAAACATCCGGTCAGACAACTGGTCAGTTGACGCGTGATGGTTGTGTCCAGTAATGTAATTTTACCAATTGACCACTCATAGATAGATGTTAATTGCCACCATACGAATGCCATCAAAAGAGAACTAATTCGACTAAAGTAGAGCGATTGAGATGGTCAGTTAGTGATATAAAAAGAGTCATATGGATATAAGGGTCATCGAACGAAACGACTGACCTCATCATGAAATCTATATAAAATTCATATAGTTCAATAAAAAAATCTCTTAAAGCCATTGAAAATTAGTTAAACTTCAATGGATATTTTTGAAATATTCAATAAAATATATTTTCAATTTATCGATTATTATAGAAAAATTCTATGAAATCTATCGAATACATTGAAAAATTCAATGAAATATTTTGAGTTCATCGATAATTATAGAAAAATTCCATGAAATCTATTGACAGTATTGAAAAATTCCATGAAATCTATTGACAGTATTGAAAAATTCCATGAAATCTATTGAATGTATTGACAACTTTAATAAAATCTATTGAATGTATTGACAACTTTAATAAAATCTATTTCATTTCTATTTGACAACTTTAATGAAATCTATTGAATGTATTGACAACTTCAATGAAATCTAATGAATGTATTGACAACTTCAATGAAATCTATTGAATGTATTGAAAAATTCAATAGAATCTATTGAATATATTGAAAAATTCAATAGAATCTGTTGAATATATTGAAAAAGTCAATGACATCTATTGACAGTATTGAAAAATTCAATGAAATCTATCGTCAGAATTAAAAAAATTCATTGAAATCTATTTAAAGTATTGAAAAATTCAATGAAATCTTTTGAATTTATTGAAACTTATTATTAGACATCCTTACAAATAATTGAGAAAGCACTGTAAGCCATTGGAAAATTCTGGAAAGTAATGGAAAAGTCTTGAAACATTGAAAGCTTTAGAAACGCCTTTTAAAACTACTTAAAAAATAAAGAAAAATATTAAAATATCTTTGAAATTCGATTATTTGTTTTGAATGTATTTAACATCCTTACAAATAATTGATAATTCCTTGTAACTCAACGAAAAGTTTTTTAAAGCCATTTGGAATAATACGACTAATTAACTCATTGCAATTCAATGAATTATTTTGAAATTACTGCCTATTCTTAAAAGCAATTTGAAAAACGTTCCGTCTGTCATTGAAAAGTCATTGAAATCCATTGAAAAGCCTCGAACGTCATTAAACAAAATATTTAAATGTGGATTTTTAAGCCTATTTTTAGACAGAAATGGAAGGATTTGACCGTTGTGACGTCATAGCCGCATGTTTACCGCTCGACCCCCGGGAGAAACAGCAAAACTATAAATTTTACGCCCAAATTGGTACATTATTAAAAGGCACTGAGATGAATTCCATCTGCCTCGTTGCTGGACACTGGTCATCTGTTGGTCAGCGGGGCAGCTAGCGAAATCGATGGGAATGGCCACTAGACATCGACTGAATATTTGATACGCATTTCAACAATTCAACTGAAATATTAATATCTGATAAGGTTAGTTCTAGGTGCTAGAAGATGACCAGCGGTCAACGAGGTACAAGTGGCAAATTCAGAGAATGGACATCAAGTGCTGACCAACAAGCTGTCACCAGCTGAGCTAGTATACAGGGTGGTTTTTACTGTTACCGTATTTTACGGACTATAAGACGCACTTTTTTCATCAAAAAATTACCTCCAAAATTCAGGTGCGTCTTATACTCGAAATTAATACAAAAAAGTCTATTACAAAAACGTCCATTACAATGTCCATTACAAATACAAAAACACTCTCAATAGCAGTGAAGACCATCTTATATATGAAGAAGAAGAAGAAGAAAGTTCAGATGACGATTTTCAGAGACTTTAAAGGTCAATTTAGTTTATAGATTTCATTTAGTCGGGCTTTGCAATCTACGGTAATAATAAAAATGGTAAAAATGATATTTTTTAAAAAATTGCTTAAAAATTAAGGTGCGTCTTATAGTCCGTAAAATACGGTATTTAAACGTGATTAAACGTGATAAACATTTAAATGTGATTGGGCTCGGTCTTGAATAGTGAGATGAAAAAATACATATACATGTAGTACTGTATTTCTACATATGACTTTGTAGTCAGTTAAATAAATTTGTTCTCTGGATGATTTAGCTTTTCTAGAGAGTGACTTGATATGGTATATCTAAAAAAATTCTTGCAATGTCATTCCATCCCTTCAGGTTAAACATAAAAATGATGACATTTTTTATTGTGCAGTTCTGATACATGCACGTCGTGCAAAGTCATCTTGGAAGTAATCATGATAAACAAAATTAAAACAAATATTACACGCTCTCACACCTGTCTTTCAACTTTCGTGTGGTGTTTTTCCATTCAAAGTAAAAGTCCTTGAAATGGCTTCGAAAATTCACAGAATATTTTAGTTACACACCTACATACATGTACAGTGTACATGTGCACGGTTAGCATCTGTATAAAGAGAAGGTTGCACGATTATTTAAGTTTCTGAGAACTTCAGAAAGAATTGACCATACAACACATGCAGGCTACAGTAGATGCATTCTTAGCTATTTAATTTTGAATGATTGGTTACGGGTAATAACTATAAAATTATTCTCAAAAACTAGTTCAATCTTAATCTCGTCAAGTTTATCGGGAATTACTAAAAAGTATGTCATATACTGTATTTGTTGAAATCACGCAATTATTAAAGAGACGCGCGCATCTCTTCTCTTTTGTCACTACGTCAAAAAAACAACTTTAAAATGAGACAAGGAAAAATTATAATTTGCACCACGGGGTGGTTCTTTTTAAATCTATTGTTTAATTGAATTACTTTTGAAACTTTGCATGTACACGTATCTGATGCAAGTAATTAAACTGGTATTATTGCAAAGAACTTTCCTGCTTGGCTTTTCCCGATTATTAGCACACATGCATGAAAAATTCACAGATATGAAAATTTATTTTCCCTGTCATTTTAAAGTGTAATAAACGTGGAATTAAATAATTAAAGTTTTAGCAAAAGAGTTTAAGTGACCTGCCTACGCCCAAGCAGAATTATTTTTTTTAGGATATCATTTCAGAATTACCATTAAAGAGTTGCTATCCTTTATTTAGCAGCTAACGTCTCAATCCATCGATGAGACAACTTATGGTTAAGGAAGTAAATTTATTCATACATGTATATAGTTTTAAAAAAAAGTTGAAATTCAGAACATTCAAAAAACGCTTTTTTGTGCAGGCGACATACTTATTCTGAAATTACTAATAAGCTCGTGCCTATATGTACTTATTAAGCGATTGAGAAAGTCGTAACGACAATCACTTCCTTGAATAAAAGCTGGAAAGAAAAAACGAGGCAATCGAGCAAGCAGCATTGAAAAAAAAAATGGGACTGTAACAAGATTGCATTATTTCACTATGTAATACTAGTATGCATATTGCGAATGTACTTGTACATCTGCCTGGTATAGCCTATCACGTCAATTTAAGTTACCTTTCGTTAAATGTCAACATTTCCAAGAAATGATTTTTTGGCAATAAAACGTTGAGGAAACCGAGTCGTCTCACGCTCATGCGTGTTGCACGCATATACTATACTGTATATTCGAAATAATTATATAGTGACATAATTAGGTTAAACTTTCTTGGATAACCAAAGTAAAATCACGGCAAGTGAAACGCGAGTAACTTATCAAATGTGTTGAATGAATATTTTGCGTAGGCATTTTTTTAAAAAAAATGTCCATGGGCAGTCAATCAATGCACGCAGTTAAAAACACATTCCAACAATGAGATATACAAAAATAAAATATAATTGCTCTTAGAATACTGTAGAAATTGGGGTGAATCGTGTTGCTTTAAACTGGCGACAAATTCACAAACTAAACCGACAACTTTAATCTTTTTTCACAAAGATACGATATGGTCTTATATACATCAGAAACAACCGTGATGGTTTTACACTATGTATATTAAATAATAGAAGCCCTTTAAACTTCTCGTTTATCTCAGAATGCTTCAAAGTTTAACGATCATTAGGTCTGAATAACGGTGTCAGAATGTCTCGAAAACTCACTTCCTTAACTAGCGTTCGTTTTTTATCGAGTATCTAGAATAAGGTCGATGATTTTGCGGTTGCATGCTCTGCAAAAATATCCAAAAAAAAAACTGAAATTTTCAGCAAAAACAGATCAAATTTTAAGGTTTCTATCGTGATTCGTTACTGGAACCTTGAATACCATATTTAAGGTCAAATTTCCCACGAAAAAAAACCCGTAACCGTGGCTACACTTCTTTACGCCCAATAAGCTTATTAGGCGATTATAAATTGCCAATGCAATCAAAATGATCAATTAAGAGAATGAAACGGGTGGACGTTTAATCATGCTTCGCACATACACAAAACCGTTATAAAATTGAGGGTTAATCCTCCCTGAAGTATTCTGCTGATTTTTTTTACCCGGATCAACAAAAAGCTTTCCAGAGCGTAGACCTCACGGGTTTGCTGCAGCCTGCAGGGTGTGACCTCATTTGACGGACTACTAGCCACATGCAGGCCTTCCAAGGATGGCCTTAACCAAAAACATTACGTCACACAGACGATGGTGGTAGTGACCTCATGGAATTTTCAACAAATTTACCTAGATACTCGCGCATGCACCCAACCACTCTTTATTTTCCGTTCAGTCGGCGTTTTCCTTATTTCAAAGTTATGTAAAGGTCTACTTTAATTGAACCGTAAACTTTAAAATAAAATTGTATATTTATACAAGAACATGACATCCACCAGAATGTTATAAAATTATCTTATTTTATTATCACCTTCAAGATAACCGCACACCGGTAGATAAAATTCTGTTTGTTTTTTTCTGATAATTTCATCAAGCTGTCCATGCTGGAACATGACTATGTAAGCTTAGATACCATGCAGAAGCTGTCCGATTGCCGTTACAACAGTACCATAAAATGCTAATTCCCGTACCCACCAGGCGTTATTAGAAAGAACATGCATTTGTGTACCGTGAATTCATCAGCTATGCCATAAGATATCTTTGCCCAGCCCACTGTTTTTAACTAACTAACGGTTAATATAATAATAATAATAATAATAATTTTATTCAATAAACATTGAAAAGGTAAGGAAAGGTTACAAAGATAACTCTTACAGCC
>JAQGBX010006034.1:0-12956 GCA_034698745.1 Megaphyllum sjaelandicum
CCGACCCGGGAATCGAACCTGAGTCTACCGAATGCAAGACGAGGATGCTAACCTCTAAGCCACCTTGCTCGGTTTTAACCTTTTCCAGCACAAATTTGCTAAACGTGCAACATATTCCGAATACAAATTTGTAAAATTAAAATTTTTCAACATACCGAATTTTGTCACGTGTTAAGTTGGCATAATCGTGGATGACATTTGTATATATCAGCTTTTACATTGTCGTTGGTCAGGGAAATTTGTTTACCAATCTGGAAAAGTCAGGGAAGTTTACTATAAAATTTCTTGGGAAACCTGTATAGGCCTAAGGGCAACGAACATACAATTTGTAAGAAGAATAATTAAAACTGGAATACAGTTGACTACCGATTGCATTATCCATTTAATTTATTTTCGCATAATTTGTGAACTTAAAAATCAAACATTGAAATTCCGAGAGAAAAATGCCCATGATGAGAACAGATTTTTGAAAGCTAACAGCTGGAACACAAATTACATTGATTCATTTCATCTGATTTTTAAAACGTAGACTGATGATCTAAAGTTTAGCAAACTTGTAAATTAGAACAAGTTTGATTTTCAAATATCGAAATATTTTAAATTGCAGTAGGCCTACATGTACTGTATATTGAAAATTATCGATGTGTAAGAATTAACTCTTCACATTTATCCTCACATTGAGTAATTCAAACTGCAAATCCCAAGTGTCCCAATATAACAGTTTCACCAGTAAATTTGACATAATGATAACATCCTATCAGTTATCCACACATGTCAAACAGGTTAATCTGAGTGATATCAAAACTTCAGATGCTTCATGTGAATCAACCTTGCTGTTATTTACCTTTTCAATAAATCAACTTTTGTTATTTTGCAGATGCCAGGATATCCGGGCTATCCAGGAGGTGCCTCAACGTGCCCATCCTACCCACAAAACCCCTCGATGTATCCCTCAGGGCCAATGAACCCATCCTCAGCGCCATACTCATCCCCTTATCCTTCCAATCCTAACTCTTCCTACCCTCCAAATCCAGCACCTTATTCTGGGGGGATGGCGCCCTATCCAGGTGGCGTTCCATCAGCTCCTTCCCAACAACCCTATGGTTACCCACCAGCTGGCTCTGCCTATCCATCGGCTCCTGGTTCTGGTTACCCTGCAGCACCAGGTTCTGGCTACCCATCTGCACCCGGATCAGGCTACCCATCTGTGCCAAGTGCAGGATATCCAGGAAGTGCCCCTGGATACCCATCATCAGGAGCTCCCGGATACGCGCCAGGCATGGGGATGCCTTCTGGCAATCCCATGGGTGGGGTGCCCCCGTCCTATCCAAGCGCCTATGGAGGAGCCCAACCAGGAATGCCGCAGAGCTACCCAGCAGGCACCGGTTATCCTACGGTAAGCCAGACTTGACTGATCTCCTAACTTTATATAAATTAGCAGGTTTCAGGGTTCCCAAATGTCGATAGGAAGAACAAGGTTTGAGCACAAATCCTAGGAACACAATCTGAAGTTTGCCAGCCAAAGAAAGTTATTTTAGGTTTTATTTTCAATTTCAATTCTTGTTATATGGTCATAATATGACAATTCTTGTTATATGGTCATAATATGACAATTCTTGTTATATGGTCATAATATGACAATTCTTGTCATATTACATGGTGTTACAGAAATGTCACATGTTTTATTTGTAAGCACATACCTGCAATGGGGGAAATTTAAATCTACATTGGCTTTTTGTGAACATTTCAATTTTCCGGCAATTTTTCCTGTTTCTTTTTATTAAAATGAGAAAATGTGGAAATAATGGATAATCGGATGCAAACTAAAGGGACGATGAATTATTTTCATTCAATTATTTTGTAATTGATGAGGAATTTCACAAGCTCTTCAAACAAAGCAAAAGTGATTCAAGGAAACTTATGTATATGTAGGAGTTGATGTAATTTTAGAAGGGCTATTTTTACAATGCAAATGCACATTTAAATAACTAAGTTTCTAGTAATATTCTTATAAGTATGTGCACATTTAGGTTTTCCAACTAGAGCACATTGGTTAAGTCAAAAAATTGTTTATTTGCTCTTAGATCCATTCCACTAGTCACTTTCTAATTTGCTCTTAGATCCATTCCACTAGTCACTTTCTATTAGTCTCTTTGTCTTTCACCTTTTCATACTAGCGATGCATGCATTGCAATATACTGTTAAAATGTACCACAGAAGTACTTCTTGTTCTCTGGAATCTTGACTTCTCTAATAAATCCACCCCATCAGTAAGCAATGGTGCTTCCGTGCTATACATGCTCCATGGTGGTTCTAAAACAAGTTAGGCTACTAGAAAGATTTCATAATGGCAATATCAGGATTCCCAAAGTAGTTGAAAGAACATCCTTATTTCAATTCATCAGCACTTGTTTCTCCCGATGGAACCAATTGTTTTAAGTGTTATCTGTGGATGATTATTTTCCAAATTAGTAAAGTTCAGAACAGTTGCAGGGTTGATAGACCAAATACTAAATTTTAAATTCCTTTAGTCTGACACCACATAATTAATAGGTAAATAAATTGCAAACCATGACACTAAAATTCTGCAAATATTTCCATAGGGCTTCCATTAGAGCGTGGTCACTGTGTGGGCGCCAGCAGTTCACTGGTTGAAACGGTCGGGACTGCATCGAGCGCAATTTGAAACAAATGGGCGATCATGCACTTGTACAGGTACGACTAAGAAGATTACAGAATTACTTGTTCTTACATCGCCATTTCAGAAGCCTTGGCGCTACTGTTGCCAATGAACAATCAGTGTCCTCTAGCGCCTGCAAGAGGCCAAGCTCTATTTTACTTCCCAGTGTCATCACGTTACATACATGTAATTGTTTTGAGACTCCCATAAAGTGCATACTTGCAACCTTACTAGTGAAAAACGTCCTTGGATGCTGCAAAATGACTTTCAGATTGCCATTCTATGGCTTCCGAGATGTGTGGGAACCCTGGAACTGATAAACCTTGCAAACAAACTCATCGTTCTTCAGCAAAAATTAGGTTTTTGTTGACTAGTGGTACGGTACACCAGATTTGTATCAACATATCCCATTCTATCAATAGGCCTACTCGTATTCCGGCACCAGGAATTTCAAATAAGAAGCTTGTGCGTTCCGAAGCAAGGGCCACCCATTAAACTAACCTATAGTTTGGGACATCCAGTTTTGTTTGTTTTTGCATATGTTGGTATTTCGGAAGGGAAGTCGTTTTTTAAAACTTTGCTGGTTTTATTTATTTTTTTGAATATGGCAGCTTCGGTGGCTGCAGGAATCTGTACTTCTTGCCCAGCCAAGAACTGACTTTAGCCCAATACGAGCATGTCACGAAGGCTGAGCTCAGGTTATGCTTGAGGCTCGAGTCCAAGATGAAACTAGTGCATTGTATACTTAGTTGGGATCAGGCGCGAGTCTCGTACCCTCTTTTCATTGCTCATCCGAACAGGTGCCATATCAGTTATAATTCTTAGCAAGTTAGCACTAATCAAAAGGGATATGCAACGGGACTTCTGATATATGCATTTTTTACTTGACATTTTAATCGAGATTAACATATTTGGGTTTTTAAATCCCCTTTGCATACCCTGTACATGTGCATGTTACTGTTGTCATCATGTCATGGCAATGTTACTTTGCAATACTAGTTCTGCCAGTACATTTTTGTTGCTTTAGTTTCAATAAAATGTTTCATGTTGATTTTATTTTTTCATTATATTGTTCTTCCACTGATTTCTTAATAACTCCACTTTGTCAGTAGACAAATTTGCATGCTTGTAAGTTTCAAGGATTTTAAGGCCAAGGATGCGCGACCCTTGCGTAGTTGTCAGACACATGGTATTTAAAAGTTACAAAGCAGCCCTATATTCACGATTTCGGTTTCACACAATAAGCTATAGCCTATGCTTTCAAAATTAGGAACAAAGTCCTAGTCCTAAGTATTTTTGGCAAAAAACATTTGCCATGCATCTGTTGGAGGAGCTAAAAATAATACTAACTGATTGAAATGCAGACTAATGCATAACAAGCAAGAATCAATGGAAATTCCTTTAGCAAATTAAAAATTAAAGATTTTGTAGTGACTTTTATAAATTGAATTACAAAAAAACTATGCTTGTTCCAACATCTGGAAGTGAAATGGGAACAACTAGTGTTGTCAGATAGCAGTCGATAAACTCACTGGAACGCTTCATTATATACTGTATAATCAGCTGGTTACCGTGTTTGACACCATATTTTGACAATAAATTGTCTCGGCAAAACGCATTACATAGCCTACATATACACTTTTTTCTGTATTATTAACTAATGGAGATTACATTTGAAAACACAAACTTGTGAAGCATTGTTAGCTTTTGAGATAGTCTTGCAAAGGACAATTTCCAAAAGAACAAAGTTTTAAGTAACAGATGACAGATACATTTAAGTGTAAATTATATTGATTTTGATATTGACATTGTTTAAAAACGAATATAATTTACACTAAAATGTATCTGTCATGCGTTACTTCCGTTTGTATATTGAGTTAACAGGAGTTTAACAGGGAGGTGTTCGTTATTATGATATGACGATGGCGAAATTTTTGCAATGGAGGTAACCGTATTTGATAGACAAAAGTGAGAAAAACTGAATTAAACATTGAAATGCAAGTGGGGTGTTCATTTAATTTTCGCAATAATGTTTTAAAAAAACTACTGATATTTGTTGAAAAATTCCTTCATCATTACTGAACATATTTCAACATTAAAAGATATCAGTTTCAAAAATTACACGTAGGCCCACATGTGCTTTAATACAATTCGAAATCAATGATGGACTCCGAGGATATTGTGGTTCAACAGCGGTCGGTTGTTAGTATTTTGAACTTTTAAAAGGCATTTCAGGAGCAGACATTTCTAAAATGTTTAATTTCCAAGGAATGTCCAAACGTTCAGTCTGTGAGGGGATTGAAAAGTTCAGAAATGGATAGACAATTGTGAAAGATGCTTAAAGACGTGGATGACCAGTGTCTGTCAGAAATGCTGATTTAAGAGCCTTTGAGCGTGGCATACACGATGGGAAAAATGCATCTCCCAAAAATGGAAATTTCTGTTTCCATGGCGTTTACATCATTAAAAGCCATACAGTACAGCATTTTTTTTTCTTTTTTAAATTGATTGCAGAAACTTGATGAGCGATTTCCTGATCGTGTTGTACTGTATGTGCAATGACTTCAGTAGCACAACTGAACATATTGGAAATAATATTTCAATACAAACATTTTACAAACAATATGGTAGATTTCGGCCTGAAATGTCATTAGGCGAAAAACACATATGGTAATTACCAGTCAAAATTGCGCCATTCAAATGATTACATTCAGACAATTTCGTTAATGTCCTACAATGTATGGGATGATGCACTCTCATTGATGAGCTGTCCACATAACAAATTAAAAGTTCATCTGGTCAGTTTTTAATTATGCACCTACCAGTTAGCCATTCATGCTATATCCTGAAGAGTAGTGAATCATTATCTATGTGCTAGTGAGTAGTTTCATTGAGGTGATGTCACTGCAGAACCTCCGCATCGAACTCATAAAATTTTTAAGTGAAAAACCGGTATGTCAAGGTCGTCTTGGCTTTTTCCCATGCAATGACGTATTGGCATTAAAGTGGGCTGGTTATATATTGCTAGCCTTCCACAGAGGTTCAGAGCAGTCGGTTTGTGCACTTTCATCAGTTTGCATTTGCATTGTTTTGTTACCACCCAAAGGTTGTATATCAGAAGATCGAAATGGCCACTGCCACTGCTGGATACCCCACTGTAAGTTCAAGTCAAAATGTTCAACGAAATGGATAGCATTACTCGGGATGGTGTCATGACATCCCTGGCCTGTTTTGTTTTAGTTTAAATTGTTAGTACCTTTAGCCTACTTCAGCCTATATGGACTGTTGGGTTGTCGTTTTTGTCATTGCAGAATCAGGGAACGATCAGGCCGTATCCTGGCTTCGATGCAAGAACTGACGCCGAGGTTCTCAGAAAAGCCATGAAGGGATTTGGTAAGTCGACCGACATTTTTTTTTCCTCCAAAATTAATTTAGCTGCCGGTAGTGGGCACTTCCTGTTTAAGCCAAGCCTAGCTGTTGACGGTTGACGGTTTCAGAGGTGTCATATCAGAGATTGGGAAACTCATGATTTGCCTACTCAGAGATGCATGTTTGAAAAAAAGTGGGAAATTTTCGAAGTTTTCTGAATTTCTAGAAATTAACATAAAAAAACTTGTCATTCAACTAAAACTGAAAAATCCAAAAATCAAAGTTTAATTGTTTCTCCAGTTTCATCAGCAATTCCAAAAATTGATGATTTCTGTAAGGGGAATCTAAAATAAACCATAGTTTTTAAGAAAATAAGAAATCTGGGAAAGTGATGTTTTTCCTACTCAGAAATTTCTAGAACTTAACAAGTAAAATTCGAATAATATGCGAACAATTCGTATATGCCAGATCACGAGACCGAAAATTTATCCCCAAAAACCACTTAACCACCAAAACAAAACAACAAACAATATTTCAGTTAGTTTTTGAACCATTTATGTCATTTTGCCAATCGTTTATGCTTGTTGTTCGTAAAATGTTGGAGAAAGTCATGACCAAAGTTTATGTAAGAATAACAATTCTTATTAGATTATTTTCAATCCCCTTAAAAATCCTTTAAAGAGGATATTTCCCAATCCAGTCTGAACTTTGGTTGACATTGGGTTAATAGAAACCTTTGTTTAAAGGTTGAAGCAAGTCCTTTGGCATGATATTGATTTTAATTTAATTTTAAAGGCACTAATGAGGTGCTATCCAAAAAATACTGACTGGACTACATGTAGTGACGTACTTTAGATAACACCGCATGCACCCTTTATGAATCAGTCTGCCAAGTTGCTTTATTTATATGAAGTTTTTTGACGATATTATTATATAATTTGTGGCTGTTGCGTGGGAGAACAAACTTAATTTGCATAAGATTTCGTGACAAACTGGCAAAAATGCAACAGAAACCCATAAGAAGCCAAAAATGGGAGCTTCAATAAGAAAAGCTTTGGGGTAGGGTTTATATGCTTTATAGATATATTTCAGGATTTTTTTATGTAGCACCTCAAATGACGAAAAAAGTGGTCTTGAAACTTCTTCATATTTCATTTATAAATTTCATAAATGTATTTTTTCAAATAAATGTGAAATCTGTCTGTGCAAATGCGAAGCACTTCCTGATTAAACCTCGAACATGAACTGCAGAGCCAACTTCAAAAGAATTTTGCCATTAAATAAAGTTGGAGGCAATTTCACAGGCAATCTAAGATATGGAAAATTAAACTGACAAATTTGATAAAATTTGTGGATGTGTATGACCTCGCCCATGGCCGTATTAAAATAAACGGTCTAGAACTGAACAAAAAAAATGTTATGTAGAACTGTTAGTTATCTGCATTTTAAGAGATTACCAATTCTAACTTGAAAATGTCGGTTTTTTGGATTTTTTTTTCTCTTTTCAATGCCACTTTTGATGTGGATGGGCTAACGTCAACCACAAATTTGCAAATTGGAAGGAGGTAAAGGATGCGATTTACATTGAAAAATATGCAAATTTTTATAAACTAATGCTATGCTCATCATCTTAACGCACCTATGCAAAGTATACCTTCAGGCTTCTAACTCAATAATAGTGTAATTTGTTAGATTAATTACATCTAGAAATGTTTCATCAACTACCAAGATATTTTTAGAAAAAAATTCGCATATGATTTCGAATTATGGCCATTAGTGACATTGCATTTAATGACATAAACTGGCATGATATTGATGCAATGCCACTACTGGGAAGTACACATAGTTTGTGAATAATTCTATATCTTAATTGTCACAACCAATGCACTCATTACTGGTTAGGTGTCTTTTGGGCTGTCTATCAACAATTATAATTATTGTCTAATGTAATTGAATAAAGCAGAAACATACATGTTTCTGCTTTAATTATTGATAATTATTGATAATAATTCTGAATAATTATTGAATTATATTTTCCGACCACTTGATGCTGGTGATGTATATTGTCTAATGTAATAAACTTGACAATCCTAGGAACCGATGAAAAAGCGATCATACGGATTCTCGCCAACCGCTCATCTGCTCAGCGAACCCAAATCGACCTCATGTACAAGACCATGTATGGCAAGGTGAGCATTTTGTTGCCCTTGCCTACTACATGTTAAATTACTTCTGACAATGAAATGCCCAACTAAATGCAGTGTTCAATGTTTAGGATTTGGTTGATAATTTGAAAAGTGAGCTATCTGGAAATCTGGAGGATGTTATCGTGGCCTTAATGTTGCCGAGGGACCGCTTTTTGGCGAAGTGCTTACGAAATGCCGTCAGCGGCATTGGAACTGCCGAGAAAACCATTGTCGAAATTCTTGCCACCGCCACAAATGCAGAGATCCACCAAATCAAATCAGCCTATCAGCAAAGTAAGAAAACTGCATTTTCAGTCTGTGATGATATTAAAAGTAAGAGGTTGTATTCTTTGAAGACAGCAAGACAAGGGAAAAAATTTAAAATCCAGCTGCACCGTCTTAAAACAATCCTGGTGCTCAACAGGATGTAATTAAATTGGAAATATAAAATTAATTGAAATTGTAATAGGCATTAATTCACTCTTTATTGTGTACATTTTTTTAACCACTTTGGTGAAGTAATTACGTGAAATAACGTTATATTTTCTAATATTAGCCACCAATATAATTAACTTTAGTCATTGTTCTTGTGAGCGAAAAGCTTTATTCTTTTATTGGCAAATTTTAAAAGTTAGTGAAAATTTTGAGGACTTGGCCTTGCAAAAAAACTCGTGATAATGGGACACCTAGACACATCTTTTAAAAGATTCAATTGCATTATGGAACCTTATTCAATTTATTTTATAGTGTTTCGAACTTCCCTCGAATCTGATCTCAAGAGCGATACATCAGGCTATTTCAAACGTCTTCTAGTCGCGCTTACTGTGGTAAGTAGCCGTTTTAATAGCAGGCTGTCCCTACCTTTGCAATGGAAGTTTTATACGTATTTTTTCGTTTCTTTTAGGGGAACAGGAACGAACATCCTCAAATCGATCATAATCGTGCCATGACAGATGCTCAGGTGGGTTATTGCATTCTGGTATTTCCGCACTTTTGAAATCATTGAATTACTTATTTCCATGTATGTTGTTTTCATTCAGGCTTTGCTGAGAGCCGGCGAAGGACGTTGGGGAACTGACGAATCGGCATTCACTGCCGTCTTGGTCTCGCAGAGCTATGCTCAACTCCAGGTCGTATTTCAAGAGTATGAAAGACTTTCGCATCGTAATATTGAACAAACACTGCACAGCGAGATGTCTGGTGACCTTCTTGATGGAATGCTGGCTCTTGGTAAATTGATTCTGCATAGTACTGTATATCTAGTGAAATGGACCTCCTGAAAATATTATCCTTTAGTCTAGTGAAATTTAATCTATCATACGTTTTTAATATGGCAGTTTTATTTTTCAGTTAAGTGTGTTCGTAACAGGATTGGATATTTTGCTGATAGGTTACATCACTCCATGCAGGTGATAATTTTTCCCATGATTATGGACACCAACGGCCTCTAACACTAATCGAGTTTTTGGACTTATTTTGGAATTATTATTGACCAAAACATTCTCTGATTGAAATAGGGTGCCGGAACTCATGACAACTGTCTGATTCGTATTATCGTTTCACGTTCGGAGATCGATCTTCGGTTAATCAAAGACGAGTACCAGAGGATGTACGGCCGTAGTCTTGAAAGCCATATTGCGGTAAATTCCTTTGCAAACTATTGTTTGGTACTTAAACTTTAGTAGGATCTAAGTAGATATGGACTAATCTTCGATACTTTTTATTCGCAGAGCGACACCAGCGGAGACTATAAGAAAGTTTTACTCGAGATTTTATCTGGATAGAAATTGACGGAAAATTCCTTCAAGGAATAGGGGGAATTGAAACTGGATTCGAAATCTCACTTTTCTATCTATATTATTTTCGGGCAGAATAGTCTTCCAAGCTAACATTCTGCCTTTTGTTTCCTTATTTCTGCTGACTTCAAAAACCTGAACACAATTTAAATATGCATGACAGAAGAAAATCTTTTGGGTGACGACAGTTAGCAACACTATAATTCCGCTGAGTCAAATAAATGACGATAATTTTGAATATTTTGTCAAAATAAGTACAACTGTTGTTTTGAAAACTTCTAAAATCATCATTTTATAGCTAACTTCTTGAGTCGAGGACTGCCTCATGGGTATACGGACATGTCCTTCCAAATTCAATTCAGCGCATAACTTTGCTAGCTTCTAGATTACTCAGGGTAGTGTCACGACTAAAAATTTTTGAAAAAGAAAATGACTTATTTAATTGCCAAATAAGCCATGTGATATGCTTCCTGTTCAAATTAGGGTAGACGTATTAAATTTCTAAATCTTTGCGAAAATATTATTTTATTGTCAAATAAACTATTTGTATGATGTTAGCAGTGTTTTTATGTTAGCCTATGAATTGTGTTTTGCTAAATTTTACGTATAAATCCAGTGGATGAAGGCAGACATTTTTGTGAAATTTCTGCTTAGTAGGCCAGAATTATATTCCATCAGTTCAATAGAAGTTATTAAATTCTAAACTGGACAACTATAATCAAATGTATTACTGTTGTAAAGTACTTAAATCCTTGTTCTTCTGTCAAAAGTGCCAATTAATCAAATAATGTGCTCACAAATGCTGCATTGCATTTGATTTGAAGCCTTAATTTATATTGACAGTTGTTGAATCTTATTCTGAGCGGATCAAAGTAGACTTCATTGCAACTGTCTATACTGAATTTACAATCAGACTATTTTTAACATTTTTGAGAAGTTTGAACTTGACATATTCCGATAATTAAATTGAGTCATTAGGCACCCTGCAATCGTTTGTAACTAATGTCTGTTTTAATCAAATAAACCTATGTATTATTTGTATTTTTTTGGATCTGAAATAAAAGGTTATATAGAAATGCAATGGGATTTTTTTCATTCTTAGTTTTGTGAACCACCTTTTGTGTACCTACTGACCTACAAATTTACAAAAATGCTGCATTTTTTCTAAATCAAAAAATATTGTGTGTATTATGAAAAAATTGACATTGAAAAATGTCAATTCCAACCACTTCAATTAAGATGAACTAAATGACCTTCTCATTTTGTAAGTACAGTGTATTATTAATATTTCATAATTTTTTATTTTGCAATTTTATGTAAAATTTTTTTGATGACAATTTCGCTAAAATTCAACATATTTCGAAGACGAACAAAATTTTCAACCTTTAACGAGGACGTATTTACGATAATTTTACGGTTTTTTAGGGCAAATTTGTAAAATTTCCCACTCTTTTGAAGGACAAATTCGTAAAAATTCCCGCTTCAAAGGACAAATTTGAAATTTTTTCAAAATACAGTACGTGTCATTTCAAACTCGAAGTATGAATATCATATTGCAAATGTTGATATACATTTATATATAAAATAATAATATTACATACTAGCGGTAATACCCGGCCTTTCCCGGGTAAAAATTGTTTTATGATTTTCTAACCCCTTAAATGCGACCAGGAGTTAGATGACGCCATATGACCTGGATACATCCCGGATGGGGGACGAAAAACCTGTTTGACAGTTTTATGGTCCGGGGCAAATTAGGAAAGATTTATGGCCTTGTTATTCTTCACGGAGTTTGCACTCCTGGGGGGTGTGTCACGAACGGCCAATCGTACGGACTTGCCAAGCTCAAGCAAGCAAGCAAGCAAACAAACGCAACAGGATTGGCTATAGCCTCAAAAACAAAAATAGGCGTTGTTTTCTATTTTATATATATAGATATCTGTATATATTTATTACATAGTATTATTTTTTATTTATTAGATACAGTATATACAGGTAGAAAATTTCCTGCATCAAAACTTGCGAAATTCATCAATGGAAACATGAAAAATGTGATTAAAATGAATAAAATGATCCATCAAAATTTGTAAAATTTTCAATTTGAACATTGAAAGCATGGACATTTTTTTTTTTCAAATTTCAACAATGAAAGTGTGCAAAAATTATAAAAATTAAACTTTGAAAGCGTGGACAAACTAGTTGAACATTGAAAGCACACTGAACATTTTTCATATTTGAACATTGAAAGTGTGGAAATTTTTTTAAAATTAAACATTGAAAACTGAACATTTTTACAATATTGATCAGTGGAATCGTGCAAAAGTGACCAATAAAGACGTGGAAAGTGTTTTAAAAATGATCAATAAAATCATGAATGGTAAACTTTGCAACATTTTTCAGTGCAAACGTGCAATTTTTTTCTAAATTATTTTTGCCACAGTATAATTACGAAGTATTCCAAATTGTCTGATCTATATATAGGCAGAGCCAGCACGCGTCGTCTGCGTGTGAAGTCCATGAGCGTAGGTAAGGGGGGGGGTGTTCAACCCCCCTATTGAAAAAAAAATTACACTAGATTAGAAATGAATTTTTTGTTTTGAATAGCTGTAAAATATCAAAAATTTCGCTTTTGGTGATATTCGTAAAAAAAGTAAAACGAGGTGCTATCAAAGATGGACAACAAAGCTAATTACTCTATTTCTTTGAAGTTGAAACATGCAGCTGCAGCCTGCAGGCCCTGCATGGAATGCCCTAGATTTTTGAACATTTAGGAATAATTAAACAAGTACGAAATTTTTAATCCCTGCGTGACATGGCCCTTTCTGGGTCATGAACAAGGATCTCATTTCCAAAGGGTGGTAAATGGGATAGGGCACAAAGGGGTGAAATATTTCCTGTCGGCAAAATCAATCAAATTGATGCTAT
>JAQGBX010006035.1:0-12956 GCA_034698745.1 Megaphyllum sjaelandicum
TACAGTAAAACCTGTAAAAGTGACCACCTTTGAATGGTGACCACCTGTTTATGTTGACCACTTTTTAGTGTTTTGTTTTTTCTAGTGTACGTTTCCTGCATAAAAATTCTCCGTATAGTGACCAGTGACCACCTGTCTATTTTGTACAGTGACCATTGTGTGTTGTCTTTTTTTTGTTGCAAATTTTATATCGCTAATGTACCTTAAAAAGTGACCAGATAACGGATGAGTCACGTTCCATCTTGCTTTAACCCTTGGGCATGATCAGTCTGTACTTTTTTTGGTTTTGTGTCTTTTTTTTACTATGCATGCATGCATTGTATACAGTCTACATGACTATAAGTGCAGTGTACATGTTCATTATTTTAATTAAATCCAGGCATTTTTGTATATTGCCCACCTGTGTACAGTGACCAACATTGCATGTTTTTTTGGTGGTCACTCTTAACACTCTTTCACTGTACATTGGCAATGTAAAAATCGCCAAACCGACAACACACACTGGTCACTGTATACGCAATAGACAGGTGATCACTGGTCACTATATACGGAGAATTTTTATGCAGGAAATGTACGCTAGAAAAAACAAAACACTAAACAGTAGTCAACATAAACAGGTGGTCACTTTTAAAGGTTTTACTGTACCTTAAAAAGTGACCAGATAACGGATGAGTCACGTTACATCTTGCTTTAACCCTTGGACATGATGATTTGCCTTTTTTGTTTTTGTGGTTTTTTATACTACATGTTTATACAGTCTACATGTATAAGTGCAGTATACATGTTCATTATTTTAATTAAATTCAGGCATTTTTGTATAGTGACCACCTGTGTACATTGACCAACATTGCATGTTTTTTTTTTGGGGTCACTCTTAACAGGTTTCACTGTACATTAGCAATTTAAAAAATGGCCAAACCGACAACACACCCTGGTCACTGTAAACGCAATAGACAGCTGATCACTGGTCACTATTCGGAGAATTGTTATGCAGGAAATGTACGCTAGAAAAAAACCAATGCACTAAAAAGTGACCAGATAACGGATGAGTCACGTTACATCTTGCTTTATCCCTTGGACATGATGATTCTGTACTTTAGTTGATTTTGTGGTTTTTTATTACTTGTATTACAGTCTAAATGTATAAGTGCAGTGTATACAGTGTATGCACGCATTCTTTGTATAGTGACCACCTGTGTACAGTGACCAACATTGCATGTTTTTTTTGGTGGTCACTCTTAACAGGTTTTACTGTATTTGATATGAAATGAAAATAAAACGTAATAAAGAAAAAAAAGTAAAAATTACGTAATCATGTTAACTTATTCTTTTAAATATGTCAAGATTTGTATTGTTTTTTTTTCTAAAATAATCACGCTTTAGGATTGGGATGGATGTATTTTCCACAGATGTCCCAGGGAGTAAGTATGAATTTTTCATTAGTTTCCCCAAATCTCTTAATACCAAGAATTAAACTAAAAAAATCTGTATCTTAGATTAAATCGCATTTCAGTAACCTTTAATACGGTAACTAAATTATTGGCAAAGTATAAATATTTTTTTTTTATCTGAAAGTTACTCGTGAAAATTAAAGCGCCTAGTACTAACAAATCTGAGTTCCTTTTGGAAAAGAAACAACATTTTTAAAGTCGGAAACTGGACATTTCAACTAAAATTCGTATATATTTTCGCAAGTTGACTCAATATTACGCGGATAAATTAGCAAAAATTAACTAGGATATTTCTAAGAAAAAATGCTGGTTCATGTCCTGTCTTTGAATGAATCATTGACCAAAAATGGTTTTCAGTTGCTGCACATGGAAGTCAAGGAGGAAGAAAAAAGACTGAAAATTTCCTGTTATTGTTCAATTCAAAAACATACTGGATATAACTTTAATTTAAAAAAGTTTCCAAACGGACAGGCTGCTGAATGAGAACTTGTATAACTTAAAACTAAAACAATTTTCGTTAAATTATCAAAACACATCGAGATAGAAAATGCGAGGGATAATACGGAATATCGCGCTACTGGCTTTCTTGCTAGCAGGTAAACACTCATTTTATTTCTAAAAATTTCGAAAAAAATAATGCAAATGCTGATGTCCTAATTTAGAAAGATATACAATCTCCGAACAAACAACGTTTTCGTAATCTTTGAAAACAACCTAAAGCGAAAATTTTAATCAGATTTTTAACCTTAGATTTTATATTTCAGGGTTCCACCGGAAACGTCATTTTCAAATTCTCTGACTTTTTAAGGTTTTAATAAGATTTCCCTGACCAATTACAATGTCATAAGTTACTGACTGTATGGTACCGACTTTGATTTAATTGACATATTTTGCAAAATCGAAGCTTTTTTTTAAAAAAAAGGCCTTGAAAATATTTGAAAATTTGACAATTTCGTATTCCGAAAGTGGTGAAAATTCGCACTCAGCATACAAAGGAAATTTTGCAATTTGTCCTTAAAAAACGTGTGAAATTTTGCAAATGTGTACTCGGAAAACGTGGAAATTTTGCAAATTGGTTCTCGGAAAACGTGGAAAATTTTTAAAAATTTTTACTCGGAAAACGTGGAAAATTTTGCAAATTTGTCCTCTGAAAACGTAAACTGTTTTGCAAATTTTTACTCAGAAAACGTGGTAAATGTGGCAAATTTGTACTCGGAAAGCTTAGGAAATTTTGCAAATGTGTTTTTTCTAACTTTTCCAAACATTTTTAACTTCCCTGACTTTTTCAAGTTTTCCAGGTCTAGGGGTATACCCTTCATTTGCGCATTGGAAAAAGCAATTTACGTTAAAGATTTACTTTTGAAAATCTCCAAGCTTGAACTTTTCTATAAAAAAACAAAACAAATATTCACATGCAAATAAGCTAGAGCACCCTCTTATTATCATGTTATATTTTAAGAAATTGTTATAATTGTTATTAAAATTTATGTGAAATAATTTTGGGTTTTCACTTTACTTTAGGACTACCTGTTCAATGTCTTGGAAATGAAACGATTGAATTTGTCAAGCAGCCTACGAATGTCACCGTAAAGGCTGGACACTTCACCGTACTAAATTGCGAATTTAACAAACCGGTCGGGTGTAGTTGGGCAAAAAACGAAACAATTGTAACCGTTTCAGGAAGATACCGGTACTTGTATGACAACGACCAATTAGGAAAGAAAACAAACTGTTCAATACAAATTACGAATCCTAATCAAAATGACTACGGCCCATGGTACTGCACCAATGACTATTCACGAATTCGATCGAAGCCAGTTTTTGTCAATAACGAAGAAAAAGTTAAAGGTCAGCAATATTTTAAAACTTAAAAACTTTCTGGCAGGTCTGAAAACAGGTCAGAAAACAGAGAAGTTGAAAAAATCTCAGCAAGATACCATTACATGTACACAAATATTCAATACGATGGCGGACTTAATAAACTGTTCAATACAAATTTTGAATGCAAATCAAGATGATCATGGTCCATGGATCTGCACTTTCCAGAAAACGTTATCTGAAAAATCATCTGAGGAAGAACTAATTGAGTCAAATCCAGTTTTTTTTTGTAAATATCGTATAAAAAGTTGAAGGTCTGTACAATTTTCAAACTTTAAAACCTTCTGGTGGAACAGAAACGTGTCTATTGTTTAAAGAAACCAAACATTTTTATCCGTTAATTCGAGTCTTCAATTCAATCATATATTTCTAATTACATACATTTACCTTTAATACAAACAAACTAAAATTAAAAGCCGGACTCAGGAAATGATGTAGCTTCACGTAGATAAGTTTTTATCTTTTTAGATAAATATTTAAAAATTACTATCGCGTTATGTTATTTATAATGTATATAATATAATATCAAAATACCTTATTTTATATAAAACAAGTTTTCTACATGTAATGAAAACCTACGCTCCATTAAACAAGACAGCGTAAATTCTCTAAATGTATAAAGAACATGTAAAATGCATGTAAACGTATATGTGTTTACATATACATGTATTTCACGTGAAATATAACGTTTTGCGAGGATCACGATTAACGGGGGACACCCAATATTGATGTCCGATTAATCGTTTAAGAAAAGACCTGATCGCGAGACGCGATAAGGCGGCTAGCCTTTTATTGAAGGCCAAGGTCGGGTATCCCCAGGAGGGGGATTCCTCGAGCGTGCCTTTGGACGCCGAAAATGCTTCGGCGTCCAAAGGCAGGTGGTTCGTCTTCCGGGTAGCTGGGGACGAACACAAATGACCTCCAAAATCAAATTTTAGAGATCGTAGAAACAGCACAAGATGCTGTTTACGATGGCACGTAGTGAACGCGCCTTTAACGGTTTCTGCAAATTTCCAAAAGTAGAGGGAAGCAGACAGTCCAGACTAAATTCACCGAAGTTCCCGATTTATTTAAAACAAATTTAAGATGATTTCAAAGGGGTTACAAAGCGCGAATTGGAACTACAGAACGCGAGTACAATCTTCAAAATTTCAAAATCGAAAATACAATCGCAGCGTGTGGGATGGTAGCTATCCACACACGCACGTTCTGGACAATGTGAAGTTCCCTAACAATAATTACGCTATTTATGAGATTTCGAACGGATAATTATTGTGAAACTTGGAAGTTAAAGTGTCCAATGAGCATTGGACTAGAAATTTCTTCTAAGACGATTGGTGGGATAAATTTCATATTTATCCGACCAATAGTTTTCATTTAATAAATTTCTCCTTTATTTTTATTATTTCCAGTTGGATCGACTCCCGTTCCAATTCCGAAAACCACTCTGTTCTACGAGGGCCGTAAAACAGAGGGAACGAGGCAAGGATTAACAGAAGCCAAATACCCCTTTTCGCACCTACATGGTAAGAACAATTATCTTATCTACTGGGCTAATCTATTTCTCTGGTGACCCCTTTTCTAGGTTTCCCACGAATTTCCGACACGCCACAGCACAATATTCCAACCTGATCAAACGAATTCTTAATAAAAATATTAGAAATGCGCTATAGAAATCGGGACGATGTCCCATAGTTTATTTTAATATTATAAAATTAAAAATTATTTATACATGTACTTAAGAAAACTTGCAGTTATTAGACATTTATTAAATAGCGTATAGACCAAGAAATGGTTAAAAAATTAATGTTAAATTTCAATTACAAATGCGTTAAAAGTGAAACTTACGTTAGAAAACTTTATAAATATTTTACGTGATTCTGCATATTGTTCGACTTATTCATTCATGCGATTTAACCGTGGAGTTTTATTATTGAAACGTAAAGAAAAATATTTTTAAAAAGTAGACAAAACCATTTTCAAAATGTTTATCATTTCAGATACAGAGATTAAAACTTCTACAGTTAGTGGATTTAAAAGTGATGAATTTACGGGCGTGGAAAAGTTGGATTTTTCAAAGCTGGAAACGGCGTGGATTTCTATGGCTTGTTTTGTTTCAATTCTGCTAATTCTGACCATAACGAACACCATAATCTTAGCCATCACGTGTTACAGGTAAAAATATTGAACTAAGAAATATCAAGATTAAAAACACACTTTCCGCTAAAATATTTTGAATACAACCAAAATGCAGACAAAATTGAGGGTACTCAGACAGACAATTTACCAATATGGCAATGGCAATTATAGCGTATAACAATAATTTGGAACTTGGCGTAATTTAGTTTAAAGGTCACGAGAACATCTCATTTGATAATGTTATCATCGCAGATCGCGTTCTAAATTGAATTGTTTTGAGCCAATTTTCAATTGTTAATTCCAAAGTTAAAACAAAAAAGCTAGAAATATAAATTAAATCAAATAAGTACTTTTAATTAAGTTATAATTAAGATTTTTTTTAATAATTTTTGATATAAGTCTAACGATTTCTTTTAGGTCGTCCAAGTCGAAATTGCGTCCAACTGGTCACTGCAAGGTCCCCGAAAAGCCTGGTCCGATTACAACTTTGGAAGATACATATCGAGTTATGAAGAGAAATGAGGTGTACGAATAAACTTATCAACAAATTTTATAAATGATGGTCAAAGTAAGAGAAGACTGATTACAAATGTACACATTGATTTGTAGTAAAAACTTGAAATAAAGTTTAAATTTGTATCAAAAAATGTACAGAGTTTATACTTCGAAGAAATGATAATAAAAACTTCTTCTTCTATAAAACTCGTGTAATTTAAGTAAAATGTCAAAAAATGTTTCATTTGTACACGTAAACCTGGTGTCCCATTTTTATTGAAATATCTCGAAATATAAGCATATTGAAAAAATAAATATTCTTGACAAAAAGTTTTAGACTTAAGTTGTTAAATTTGAATGGTCTAACAACATCTGTTAGACAAGATCTGATCTAAGAATTTCTTTAGAAAATTAAGCAGTTTTGATTTCATATTAGAGAATATTGCGATTATTTTGCTTCAAAAAATTTCAAATGTTTACAAAATCACAAATTTAAAAAAAATAATCGCAAATGTTTGCTAAAAATCGCACACTATAAAGAAAATTTAAATAAAGTTACAAAAAACGACATTTTAAAAAAAAAACATCAGATGAGTCAACATGAATTGTTGCAAAATTTGGCAAATTTACATTAATTTTTTTTACATTTTTGTTTTCCCCCCTTCCTACCCTCTTCGTGCGGATGAAATGCTATGGGAATATTTAAAATAAATACAGTTTAAAGTTTAAATAACGAATTCCATCTTTAAATGAATTGGTATACATGCAGTTCTTGCTCTATAAAATTTATGTAATTTGAGCAAAACAACAGAAAGTGCATTATTTGTATATGTATCAAAATATTTTGCCTACACGAGAAAAAATAACATTCCACACGGACATTGGACGAACTAATTATAAATATAAACTCCATATTGCCAGTTTTCTAACACTGACCAAAGCTGCCTTGAGTGACAAAACGAAAACAAATCTTGGTAAACCAGTACAATTTCAAAGTGTATTTGGGTAAATTTAATAACTCAACATTAGCAAAACCAAAAACGTTTTAATCAAATTGGAATGTTATCAATATAAACAGGGTGTTTTTGAACTCATAAAAAAACTCAAACTCGTGTTAGAGTCAAATAAGGTTAACAATTTTTACCATATAAACTAAGGTCCAAAGGTCACTATTGAAAAGTTATGAATGTTTTAATTAATTTTGGAAATTTTTAACATAGGAGTAAACGGAAGTGCCCCTTGCGCATAGCTTTTCTTACAAGCGCTGGTGCTATGCGAGACAGTCTTTCGAAAGGGGCACCTACGTTTACACCGATGTTAAAAATTTCCAAAATTAAAACAATCATAACTTATTAATAATGACCTTTAAACCCTAGCTTCTATGGTGAAAAATGTTTACCCTAGTTCACTAACACCAGTTTGAGTTTGTACCATAAGTTTATAAACACTCTGTATATTCTAAGAAGAGATGTACGTTTGTATATTTGCGGCTTAGTTGGCAAAAAGCTGCTTCATGAAGCGCCTTTGCTAAAGTGGTATAGGGCGCTTTTAGCAAGTCGCTATCGGTAAGTAGGCCTACAGACCGGGCAAATTTGCTCGGATTTTACGGCTAGTTCGTGATAATTGAAACTGTTTCGACTTATAAAATTACTTCCCTTTGAAAAAACCGAAACAACATTTTCAAAGTAGGAAGCTGGACTTTGCAACTGTATATTGACTCATGTTTGCCTCAGAAATTCGCAAAAACCGACTAGGATATTACTAAGTAAAAAGGCTGGTTTATGTCCTGTCTTAATTTGAATGACGTAATGACCAAAAATGGATTTAAGTTGCTTTAGATGGAAGTCAAAGAGGAAGAAAAAAGAAAGCAAATTTCCGGTTATTGCTAAATTAACAAACATACTGCATATAATTTAAATTTAAAAACACTTCCAAGCGGACAGGCTGCAGAATAGAAATACGCATTAATTAAAATTGACCAAATTTGTCCTTAAATCATCAAAGCATATCGAGATAGAAAATGCAACTGATAATAAAGAACATCGCTCTACTGGCTTTCATGTTAGCAGGTAATTACTAATTTTATTTCTGAAATGTAAAATATCCGAACAATTTCAACTAAATTTTCTAAAAAAACAAAAAAACAAAAAAACAAACCGAAAACGCGCCCTTTTAATATAACATTCAATTTTTAAAAGTATTTCTATTAGTGAAATAACTTATCTGAAATAATTCTGGGTTTTCAATTTACTTTAGGACCACCTGCTCAATGTCTAGGATATGTACGTGGGAATAGAGAATGGGGCGATCAACCTAAGGATGTCACCATAGAAGCTGGACAGACCACTGTATTAAATTGTTGGCGTAAAAATAAATTTCTTTGGGGGATTTGTGGCTGGTCAAGAGACGGAATTGAAATAAGTATTTCAGGAAGATACGAGTACATCCATAAAGATGGCACACACGGATACAAGAACGACTGCTCAATAAAAATTACGAATTGTAGTCAAGATGACACTGGACAATGGACATGCACTCTTAAAGATTACAAATCTGATAAAAACTCAATTCGGTCAAGACCAGGTTTTGTATCAGTCGTAGAAAAAGTGAAAGGTCTGTACTACGTGTATTTTAAAACCTAAAATCTTTCGAGTAGGTCAAAAACTCGTTTATTTATTTTTTTTTTTAAATTCTAACATTTTATCCTGTAAATTAGTCTTAAATTTAATAATATTTCTATTTACGAACATGTACGTTAAGTTCGTGCTTATATACGCGTACTCAGACAATACCGTACGTAGCTTAAGATAGATGAAAAACGTGAATTTTTATAATAAATACTGCATAAGCAGTGTGTTTTTGAACTCATGGTACAAACTCAAACTGGGGTTAGAGTGAACTAAGGTAAACATTTTTCATCAGAGAACCTATGGTCCAAAGATCACTATTAAAAAGTTATTTCGATGCTACTTTTGGGGCCCAATGGATTGGCAGAGGTGGGCCTGTTGCTTGGCCCATTTCTCCAGATTTGTCATGCCTGGATTTCTTCCTATGGGGGCAAATGAAGAACGTAGTGTATGAGACTTCTTGTGGCCAGAATTGCGGTTGTTGCGGGCAATGTAAATGACATGCCGGACATCTTTGAAAGAGTGCCTCAATCGATGCGTCATCGATGTGAAGCTTGCATTAATTGTAATGGTAAAACGTTTCAGCATTTAATGTTAAACATTGTGAAAAACACGTAATTACTGAAACATTCTGTGCCAAAATTAATTTCATGTAACTTTTTAATAGTGACCTTTGGACCTAGGTTCTATGGTGAAAAATGTTTACCTTAGTTCACTCTAAACACTAGTTTGAATTTGTACAATGAGTTCAAAAACACCCTCTATTGTAGGCCTACATGTCATATAATAATTACAATACAACAACATCCTGAATGACACGTGCAGTAATTATATATATATATATATATATAATATATAATCAATGTAATATCAAAATACTATATCTTACATGTAATATGGTATGTAAAAATGCATTTATATAAGAATTTTACAAGTAGCAAACATGTGTTACATATCAATTACCAAGTATTTTACATGTGTTACACGTAAAAACGATTGTTACATGTATAATTGATGACGTTTGAATATATATTTCGGCCCAAAATATATTTTAAATCTAAAAGTACATATCTACCAAAATGCATTTTCACAAATGCATTTCCGAAAATATATTCCTGAAGCTTATTTTTTAATATGACTAAAGTAAAAATTATCTTTCATTAATTCAGTTCAAATTTATCACATTTCAGAAACAACAACAGCAACAACAACAACAACAACAACAACTTCTACTCCTGTCCAAAATGATTACACAAACTTTATCGTCATTGGACTTCTGTCGTTGATTATTCTAACGCTTTCTTTCATAATTGTTTACAGTTATTGCAGTAATAAAGGTATTCATAATCATTGAAAGCGTTTGTTGTTATAATACAATTAGCAATATAAGCCGTTTAGCTTAATGTCGATTTTAAAAATGCTTCATTTCAGGCAAAACAAAAAGCATAAAAAGCATCTCAGAACCTCCAGCGTAAGTTTGAATCAATATGCTGTTTGGATTTTTTTTATTAGTCATTTAAGTAAGATTTAACAAACTATAAATATCATTAAATTAAAGTAATATATTTCTTTGTTATCAATTCCACAACTTTTGCCTGTTCTGAAAATATTACGAATATTTACTTATACAGGGTGTTTGTAAAGTCAGTATACTCTATATTTAACGAAATAAAAATCTTTTAATATGATGTCCGCGGTCCAGGTCATCCATTTAATATTTTCGAGTTAATTCCATATATCTCAAAAACCACTGCAGATAGGATCCTAGTGTAAATTATCAAGTTGTAGGGCGAAGCCTAATTAGTGTAATAACGTTGGTTTCATATTTTTGAAAAGAAACCAAAGCGAGTTGTAATTTTGTTTCTCCGCAAGTGACCATACAAAGTGCAGGCTAAATTCTTCATGACCCCAGAGCTTTGTCGAACGAGAAACTTGTGAACAATCGATAGACCACACACTTACTAGAATCATGCAACGTGATATTGTCATAACAAAATAATTTTTTAAGTTTATACGTGATGTCAGTGCACATTCGCCAGCGTGGTTGTCTGGAGACTATGCAAACTTCCTTATGTACACAATGAAATACAAGGACGTTAACACATTGTTATGTTCCACAATTGTAGGAGGCCTAAAATAGCATTTTTTACAGTTGATGCATGGCCACTTGCGGAGAAAATAAATTCCATCTCGACTTGGTTTGTTTAAAAAAAATATGAAACCAACGTTATTACACTAATTAGGCATCGCCCTACAATTTTCTAATTTACATTAGGATCCTATCTGCAGCGGTTTCTGAGATACTGTATCTTCAAAAAAACTAGAATTGGAAAAATGATGACCTTGAACGCGGCATTCAAGGTCACAGGGAATATGGTTTCCGGATAGCCAGCGGTCGACTTTAAGGCTAGAAACACAACAAAACTTTTAAATTAAGAATGATAATTTGTTTACCACTAGCGCCAACCAGCGGGCAAACCATCGGTAATTTAAATATATTACCAAAAAAGTAACATTCTTTCCTAGAAGTTTTGTTGTGTTCGTACCCTATGGGATAACTGAAAGAATTATCACAGTTTCTCCTACCATATTAAAGATACTGATACTGACCTTACAAATCACCATGTATACAAAATATTTATACTGTATATAAAATACCGTTAATGTACGTTATTTAAATATATACAGAAAAACCAGGAAAAAGTGACCACATTTGAATGGTGACCACCTGTTTATGTTGACCATTTTTTGTGTACAGTACTGTTTTTTCTAGTGTACATTTCCTCCATATAAATTCTCCGTATAATGACCAGTGACCACCTGTCTATTGTGTACAGTGACCACTGTGTCACGTTACTTTTCGCTTTAACCCTCGGACATGATGATTCTGTAGGCTACTTTTTTGGTTTTTTACTACGTGCATTACAGTCTACATGTATAAGTGCAGTGTACATGTTCATTAAATTTCATGTTAATTCAGGCATTCTTTGCATAGTGACCACCTGTGCACAGTGACCAACATAGCATTTTTTGGTGGTCACTCTTAACAGGTTTTACTGTATATAATTATGTATCGTTAACTATAATCATTCAAAATGGTATCAAGTATTTCATTTACCCTATATTAAAAATACTGTCGTAGAGTAATGTAATTAATTTTAATTAGGACGATAACATGTACTTCACAACCACAACGTCAATATGATCCTGATCCAGAACTTCACACTTACAATTACATCACAATAGAACCCAGGATGTTGCAAGAGGACTCTGGGGGATACCTGATTCCTACAGCAGTTAATCCTCTCTTAAACTTTTACCAGGAAATCCAGGCATAAATTTTACGATTTTCTTAACCGTCAATTAAGTAAAATTCGGTTTATTTTACATAATGCTATATGTACTTATTACAATGCTTAAACGTAATTGCTAATAAAATCACATTTTATCCAAATATGTATGTTTCTTTATTTTACCTCAAATATGCTTTACAATGATGCGGCAAGATTGATGAACTGGGAATAATGTTTCGATAAATTTTGGTTTTAAATTAAGGTATTTAAAATTTTAGTAATTACATAATTTTGAACTTCCCAATTTAATCAATCCAATTACTTTAAATTTATTTGTAACAAATGCATTTATGTGTAAGTTTCGTTTCAATAAAGATTATATATATATATATATATATATATATATATATATAGTAATTTTATATCAATTGTTCGAATTTTAAAAAATTGCATTTGCAAAATATTAAAAAATTAACATTTGAAAAAATAGTTTGACTAGGTTTTTGTACTAAATACTTGGACAATTTAAGGAAATTCAAGACTAATTCTGCTTGAAAAATTATGATCAATATCTTAAGGCTACACTTCTTTTGCAATGATTAAGTACAGTCCTACATAATTGAAACAAACTTTTAAAATGTTTCAAATTGTTTAAAATTTACCCGAACTAAAGCAAAATTTAGTCTAAGTAACAATTTTTAAACTGCTATTTAAATTAATTTTGATGTTTTTTTCTGAATTTGTAGATCGTTTTCAATTATAGCTGATTTGACATTTCAAATTATAACTGGATTATAAATATACATGTACTACAATATGTTAACACATGTGATTTTTTAGATTGAAACTGAAATTGCTAGTAAGAACAACTTGGGTTAAAAATAAATATAGTACATAGCCTTTAAGGGCCGGTTGCACCAACAGAGGTTAAGAATAACCCAGGGTTAACCGCTCTAGGTTAACCCACTGTTGTGTTGCACACGCACGGGTTAGGATGAAAAGGTTAACCCAGCCAGTAGGCAGGGTTAACCTCGGGTTATTAGGAAAAACAACATGGCGGCCACTATAGGGAT
>JAQGBX010006036.1:0-12951 GCA_034698745.1 Megaphyllum sjaelandicum
TTTAGATTCGCCTGGTAGACCTAGCAGATAACGAATGTACAGCCTGGGCAAAGCCGGGCCAAACGGCTAGTTTAATATATAGCTGATGCGCAGGCTATGTAAACTGAATTAAGAAATCCCCAAAATGTTGACATCCGGACGTCCGGTTTCCCTGAAACCCCCCACCCCCCTGTCCGCCTGTGTCCCATTTTCCCTACCTCCTCCCCCCTTGACCGGACGTCCTTTATGGATGGCCCCTTACTGTAATTAAAAATAACTTGGTTCAAAATATTTTAAGTACCGGTAGGCCTACATTATATCTATGCATTTTTTTTTGGAAGATTTCCAAGGAATAAATTTGCCAAAATTTTGCGAGAAAGCCAGATATAGGCCTTTAACAGTCTATTAAGGTTGTGCTAATCTTGAATATTATTTATTAAAATTTTAAGCTTAAGGCAGCTTATGGAAAACCGCGGGACGGATTTGAGGAATTTCTGAAGACATGTAAACGACTTTCGCCTTTAATGAGTCCTACAAAGTATCCAGACATATGTCAGGGATACAAGACACCCTCTGGTTTGGTTTTGCATGACTGTGACATTCAACCATTCTTCGACTCTAGGACCATGAGAGCAAAACCACAAGATGTTCTTGTCAATTCTTACCCAAAAACAGGTAAACAATTATAGAAACAGGTCAGCTTTTTTTTTAAAAAAAAAAGGAACCGTTATCTTGTAATATAGGCTATAATCAAAGAATACGAATGTTTCAACATTCCTAAGACGAATATTAGACTATATGTTAAATGCAAAACCTTGCCAACTTTTGAAACAAATTACGGCTAAACAAGATTATACATCTTTTAAAGTTGAACTACTACTGAAGCACTAATTGAAAAGTATTTTATATCTTTTCTTTTCAATTTTGTGTTTGTTTAACTCTTCTGCAATGTATATTTACTGCAACAAATTTATTTTATTTCAACGCGCATCGCAGGTACAACTTGGACTCAAGAAATTTGCTACCTAATTTTAAATAATGCTGATGTAGGAAAAGCAAATCAAATGTCCTTAGAATATCGCAGCCCTTATATCGAAACGCCTACCATCGGTATCAGTGGTATAGACGCTCTCCCTGATCCAAGACTACTTAAGACGCATCTTCCCTATTATGAATTACCAGAGAGTTTCATTCAGAACAAAACAAAGGTATGGAAAACTATTATTTATATATATATTGCAATCTATATACATGTACGTAAAGAAAAGATGCATGTGTGTCGGTTTCTATGTACTGTATGTATGTGGTAGGTTAACCCGATTATGTCCGATTAATCTTTAACAAGAATGTTATCATAAGAAGTGTACTGGATGACGTCATCAGAATATTAATAACGGCCCGGGCAATGCCGGGTGGTTCAGCTTTACAGTATGATTTGCATTTTGATATACATGGTATCAGGTTATAATAATGCATAAGTAAAGGACCATGGGCAACTTTCGCAATTAGTTTGAATTGTGTCTGCATGTATACAGCCCATGTAAGCATGCTATCCTTGCAGTAGGCCTACATACAACAAGCAAGGTTTAACTGACTTATTAGAATAGAAATAACCTGAAATGGCGACATACTTTACAACCAAAAGTATTTTCATAACTTATAAATATGAACGATCTAAAAAGAAAATAAAAAAAAAATGAACTGTTTCAAAGATAAGAAATAATGTTCGTAAAATTGCTTTAAGCTTTTACTTTATGAAAATATTTCGTAAATAAATTAGTAAAACCAAAAAGTATTTATATACATTTTTTCCGAATGTAATTGTATTCTATAAATCTTAAATGCGTGTAATTTTAATGTAGGAATTTAGCATTAATTAGGTTAAACAATGGCAATACAGGTAATAAGTATATTTGTATTTTATAAAAGTCAGTTTTGACAATTTCCAGATTGTCTATATTGTTCGAAACCCAAGGGACACTGTTGTTTCCTTTTATTTCTTCACAAAAATGGTAGGGTTTTCAAGTTACACCGGAAGCATTGAGAGCTTTTTGGACTTGTTCATTGCAGGCGATTGTGAGTGTTTGGCTTTATATATGGGTGAACTGAGCTATACGGAGCAGAGTCGAATCTAAAGCGAGTTTGGTTTGGAATCGATTACTCGAGTTTTACTGACTCGGAAACAGTTGCTCAAACTCGACATTTCAACACCAAGAAACCTATTTCGAATCGAAAATTTAACGTAAGCTCAGCTCGCCTATCTCTACTGATTTAGTACGAATTGGCTAAAAGTCATATTAATGACAGAATTATATTATCTAGTGATATATGCATCGTTTGCTGACCACTGCTTGGGATTTTGGAACAAGAGACACTTAGACAACATCTTGTTTTTAACTTATGAAGAACTTCAAAAAGTAAGCCAATCAATTTTATTCAATGAAATGCTCATCAATTGAAATAATGGATATCCATAAACATATTTGAAAACATATCGAAAAAAGATGTTTACTTTTCGTAACGTTAGGAAAAATTTGATAAAGTCTGTATGGGAAGTTATGTTATAAGTGTTGCTAGCTAGTGCATCCTTAAATGAATTAGAGATTGGACTGGCAACTAAATTGAGTTAATAACGTTTATCGCACCCCGAATCAAAACTGACAACTTAAAAATGTTTATTTCCGGTTAGTGACAGTTAAGTCAAACGAAATGACCTCTACATTCTATCTTAAAGGACAGTATTTTATTATAAAAGTATAAATGAATGAATACGATTTTGAAACTTTTGTCTCATGTATTTCGTACTTTTCGAGCCTATTTCGATGTATCAGGAATTATCAGGTCTAAACTTTCAACGATTCTCCAAATAGACTGATTTTCAAAATAGATGACATTAAAAATAACATTTCATGCAAATGCAAAAAAAATTGAATTATAGTGTGGAATTGTATAAATAAGTGTTTCTGTAGCGATATGCTAGTACAGTATATGCAGAAGTCGAATTTGATAAAACTGAACTCCTAGTATTTTAACGTTTTGGTCAAACGTACCTTTTAAAATTTCGGAAAAATAAAAGCACGTACATGTAAGTGGTAATTAAGGGGCGCCTGTGTACACAACTCTCCCAAAATATGTGTTTACAAGCCATATGGATAGCCATCAGGAGTTCGAAAATTTCGTTCAGCATTAAAAACGGATGAAGACAGTAAAATAGTCATTAATCTTATTTCCCCAAAATATAATTGTGGGTATTTGTGTTTTCAATTTGTCGATTTTTAGAAATAAAAAATAGCGTTTAATATATGTTTCAATTTTTGTAGGATCTTAAAAAGGCAGTTCATAAAATAGCAGATTTCTTGGAAAAGCCTCTCACCGATGATCAAATTGGGACTATTGTTGACCATTGCAGTTTTGCCAACATGTCTACAAATCCAATGACCAACTACTCTGAAGGAGTTTCAACTGTAAAAGATCCAAATTCTAAACTTGCTTTTATGAGGAAAGGTGAGATTTTTAATTTCACCGTTAAAAGGTGTACAATCAATTATAATATACGTACTTTTTGAAATTTAATTTATAGAAATAATTTTACTGAATAACTGAGCATGCAGAGACTGATTTTAAACAATGTTTGAAGGACTGACTGCACATGTTCAACTAACTAAACTGTAGTCATTGAAACCATCCCCTAAATATCATAAACATTTTTAAAGGGCGCCCTAGTAGCCCATTTTCAATGATCATTTCATTTGGATGAATTTTTTAAGTATAACAATAATTTCGATGATTTTTTTCTCTACAGCTAATTAACAGAATTTAATTTTACATTATTCAAATCAAAATGTTTACAATTAGTTATAAATTAACCAATTGGAAATGATAAATGCCAAATTTTCAATTCCTACTTATTTTTTAGTTATCTATGCGAAAAATTATCGTAAGTGATTAATTCGATAACTATCTCACAATTAATTGGAAAAAAACATGTAGGCCTACATGTATCACCAGCGTCACTGATAGAATTTTTTTCACAGGTAAAGTTGGGGATTGGAAAAACTATTTCAATCAGGAAATGATCTTTAAATTGGACAAATATGTTGACGAAAAATTCAAGAACAGTGGGCTAAAATTTGAATATGAAATTTAAGCCATGTATTTTCTACTTTAAGCGAAACATTGAGTCACGGACACAATGTGGAAAAGGGGAGGGAGGGGGTATGACCAATCCGGACGTCCACTTGATGGAAAACCTGGAAAAGTCAAAACTTAAAAGCTCAGGGTCCATTTTCAAACTTTTAAATTTTCCCAGTAAAAATTTGCAAAATTTTCATTTTTCTTCAGCATAATCTTGCACAATTGTCAACCTTTTCCGAGGTCATTTTTACAAATATTTTCAAGTTTTTCCGAGGACAAATTTGCAATGTTTTCCACGTTTTCCTAAGTAGGCATACATTAAATCTTCAACATTTTCAACTGTTTTCGAGTACAAATTTGTAAAAATTTCCATCGTTTCCGAGAAGTTTACAAAATTTTCTACAGATTCTGAGGACAAATTGGCAAAATTTCCCTAATATATTTTTTTTAAAGTTTCGGACGTCCGAATGGGGTGAGGGGGTCCTGATTGACCGGACACAATGAGGGTAGGGATTCCAATTTTGGTAACATTTTAAAGACGTCCTTTTCGAATGGCTGCTAACTGTTAATTCTATTTCAAATATGATCCCTATATATTCGATCATCAAATAAAATCATTACAATGAAATATTAGTATTCACAATGACAATTCGTTCTAAAATTTAAATGAGCTAAAGAGACTTAAATGTGTAATATTTGTTATTTTTTATTATTTGGCATTTTACAGTTATAGTTTAAGAAATGATGTTTCGGAAAAAAAACCCGTCGAATCTGCTGCATCAATTATTTATTGCACTTCGAGTTTCAAATTAGCCTAAATTTTAAATTTAATTTAAAACTTGGGCAGCGTGCTGCAACTTATGCAACACATAGATATTATTCCTGAATTAGCGGTTATTAAAACGCTTTTAAGTCTTTAAGATTTTGAGCTGTTGGCGGTAAGTTGTACCTTAAAGGTAAATCTATGCCTTCACTTTTTAAATTACAAGTCCCTTACCCATATTTTCTGGGGTCAGTAAAACTCCAAAGCAAACAAAAACGTCCTAAGTTATACTGAAACCCTTTTAGTTTACGAATGTAATTCGGCTGAAAGCAAACTAACAGGTATGAAAGTTTGACTAAGGCGATGCCAAAGCTCCTCAATTGTAAAAAATTATAATACATTATCGTTTTAAGAAAGAACTAGCTTCGAAACAAAAGCGATAACAGGATGTTTTGTAATTGTTATCTAAATATGACATGTTTTAATAATATTTTTTTTTTCAAATTGACCTTCCAAGTGATACAATTTTATAGTTTTCCAACGTTCACATGTAGTTTGCGTTCAATTCACTTGTAAAATTATACGTTTCTGAATTTAAAATGGACATGTTTATTTTGTAAGACATGCATATCTTAAAACTATTAAACGTTTGATGTCATTTTACAATAATACATTTACAAAGTATAGTTCTAATAAGTAACTATGCAAACACGCACTGGTGCAAATGTGAATGTATATTTAGATTTGCGTTAATGTGTATTTTAAGACTAGTAAAACAAGAGAATTAGTGGTAATTATAACACCACATCAGACCAATACCATTGCTCGTTTCATATGTACAGTACATGAAATGTTTCACTTACAAATTTTTATATTTTTAGTTCGATGAAGTAATTTTAAATTGTTATATTAATATTTACGCAGGTACCAAAGTACACACTTTGTCCTACTAAGAAGTGAATATATGCACTTATTTTCAATATGGACTTTAGTTTCTTAAATATGCTGATCTGTTATACATACTTGGCCTCAAAATCAGAAAATAGATTGTATAAGATTGGCGCAGTGAACCGTGGGAACTATCATTCTGTCATCTCTGAAATTTGCCCTCTGCCATATGGCAATCATTCCTAACACTGCCAACTTTTCAGTTTCTTGGTTAAATAAGAATATTTATGGCAAGGCAATGAGTTTGGGTGGGTGCCAAAACACGGAAATGGTCGTGCTCTAGAAACTGAATAACTACGCAAACTTCCCGTCCTTTGAAAGTTGTCGCCATGAAAGCAGATGTTGGCATCCATCAATGAGGAACAAAGGTCAAATGATGCCATGGCTCGAACATTAGGTTTTTCAAATGAACAAGAGCAGCAGCGGAAGTTTACTGCAACTCGCAAACAGAGAAAAAGATTCGACAAGAACCATCTTTGCTTAAGCTGACTTACTTCACTAAATAACACGATGGAGTCACTTTACGACTGCATTGTGATTGGTGCAGGCATTGAAGGTTCGGCCACCGCCTATCAACTCAGCCGCAGTGGACAAAAGACGCTCCTCTTAGAGCAGGTGAGCAACGGCATGCTCAAGCACGACTTAGATTAACATTTGGAAAAAAGCACATGTATATTTTAAGAAAAATACTTCAACTGAAAAATGAACAATTCCTACTATGATAGGACCAAAGGACATTTTAAAAGTTTCTTAAGTGCGAATCTATTGCCACATTTTGAGGTCGAGTTCTAAAACTTCACCCCCAATCCCTTGAAAAATGCGTTTCATGAATTGATAAGACATTCTTCCCAACGAGGGCAGACACGCAACATCAACCCGTAAAAGAAGTGCATACAACGAATATTGTAAATGATTTTACTGTATTGCTAATTTTACTGTCTTAGCTAACAGAGCTCTACAGTGGTTTCTTCTTTAAGCCACGACAATCCATGTGCGACATTCAAATTCGGAACTTTTGTAGCACCACTCAGTGTTGAACATAGTTTCCACATTATTTTTAGACAAAATATTTATTACTTTTTCAGTATCCGTTACTTCACCAGAATGGTAGTTCCCATGGCGCTTCTAGAATCATTCGTAAGGCTTACGAGCCTGAATGTTATGCAGCACTTATGACGGAAGCCTACGAAGAATGGGACAACATTCAAAAATTGTCTGGCAAAAAACTATACTTGTAAGTGCCAAAATAATTTTTAAAAAATGCATATACTGTCATAGTGCCAAATTTACATGTAAAAAACCGTTGTCAAAATGATAAAGCTATCCTATAGGCCTACTCGGCGTTATCTTTAAAAACACTTAAAAAAGCGTCAGACGTGCAAATTTAACCCCTGCAGTAAATACAGAGCACTGTATATTAATTATTACTTAGCTAGCTGATAATCAAAGACATAACATATTGTAGGTGTTGTTTTTTTAGCTTAATTGATTCAAATTGAAGCCCTTTTACGAGTAAATTGACTTGAGGGAATAAATTAATGCGACAATAGTCTATATTTTAACAAAAAATATTAGATTAGTAAACTTTACGTTAAATATATTTCAGTCTTGTTATTGTGTTTCGAAATGTATCGCGAAAAATGCATCCTGCTATTAAGCAGTACATTCAGAATTGCACCATAGTTTATAATTGTTGAACAGCATGCTGCTTCAAGTAGCTGGTTAACAATAAATCTGCGAGTCTAGGAAATTATACTCAGTCAGATGTGTTAATTTTTAAAGCACCTGAAGAAGGCAGTTAATTAGCCGTAACGTTGGACTTAAAAATTTAACAATCTGGCTGATTACTTCTCAAGACTCATAATTATGTACTTTATACATGTACTAGAAGCTACACGTAAAACCAACTGCATTTAACATGCTTTAATTACGGAGATTTAATATCAAATTAGGAAAACCGGCTTAGTGTACTTTGGCAAAAGAGGCAGCGATGAAATCATCAATGTGACAACCAACCTTCAGAAATATAATGCCGCTTATCGAAAATTGGATCATGTGCAGCTCATGGAAGCAATCCCAAATTCGGTATATTCATCAGAATACAGTGGTGTCTTTGATGACATGGGCGGTGTTCTTCTAGCTAACGAGTCCTTAGCAGCCATGCAGGTAATATTTTGAAGTAACAGGTCACCGTAGAAAAACCGCTTCAACACATGTTGACAAATGACTTTCCCTAAATAGTAACACCTACATTTTCCCATTTATCGTTTAAGTTTTATGATAAATCGTGGATGGAAAAATTCGCAGGACAGCATGTATTTCGTCTTTTACATTATAGTGCTGAAAACAACCGATCACGCCATATTACTGGTCCAATCATCTAAAAGAAAAACTAAAATGATTCCATAAAGATGATACAAATTTAGCTGTATCATCACAGTCGATTGTTAAAAGATTTTATACAGTGCGAGTCAGGTGACGCGGACCAATACATGTAGATGTAGGGCCCCTATATGTCGGCCACCATGCAGTGTTGGTTAGCTTTTCTGGAAAGTGCCATTTATCGGCGTACTTTGTCAGTTTTATATCAATAATGTGACTAGTTAAATGCGAAAAATTCAGAATGATAGCCAAGGGCATGAACCTGAGTATTTGTATACTGTATCTGGCCGTTTCGACAAGTTATTGTCTATCTATGCATGCAGATTCATGCAAATCGACTTGGTCTTGAAAGGATAAATGGTGTAACTATATATGTCAAATAAGTAGCATTTGACATTTCTAGACGTGCTATATATTCTCTAGTTAGCATGTTATGGCCAACGTTATGTGAACAATGCATGATGGCCGACATCACGGGACCATAGAGCTATTGGTCTTTGTTACCTGACTTACACTGTATATATTCATTTTATGTTGACATCATTGGACAAATTAACGTATTGCTTTCATAAAAACATGCATCGTTCAACGTACAGTATATCATAACCAGCACGTGCATTGCATCGGTGTTATATATAATGTAAAATATGTGTTCTGCAAATATGCGGATTTTGAAATTAAAGTGGCCGCTGCATGGTGGCATTGCACAATGATGTTAGTTGGTTTGTTTTAAAGGACCTCATTGTGCGCCAAGGAGGCGAAATCTTAGACAACTGTAAGGTTATTGCACTACATCCGGGTGAGGTGATCACAATTGAAACTACACAGGCCAAGTTCAAGGCAAAGACAGTTGCCTTGTGTCCAGGGACATGGATTGGGACACTGACATCTCAACTGAAACTTAGACTTCCAATCCAGGTACTGTAGATAATTTGAAATCAATACGAGGACATGAATCATGAATTTCAAACAATTTTTTTCAAATACAGTTATCTTTCAGCCTCAGAGATCTTTTGTTCTTTATTGGAAAGAAAAAGAGAAATATTCGCACTCTGCCGCTAGAGGGATGCCATGCTTCATTGATGCATACAATGGAATGTATGCACTACCATCGCTTGAACATCCTGGACACATAAAGGTAACATGATCATATTACATACATGTACAGTGTATACAGGGTGAACGAAATTTACTCATCTCACCTAATAACGTTTAAACCGTTGTAGATATGACATATCTGTGTGGCCACATGTATAGGAAGTCAGGGGTGCGCTATATCCACTGGTGCAACCACATTCGACCCTTGACCATTTTTGTCAAGGTCATTCAGACAGGAAGTACGTGAAAGACATAAAACAGACATACATGTATGATCCTAATTAGAAAGTTGTAGGGCATCGTGGAATTATTTTAATGGGTGCATTTGCGACATTCCATTATCAATATTCGCGTTCCAAACAACATTTTATTTTTTTAATTTGCTAACCTGCTCAGCAGCAGTGCAATGCATTAAAGCTCGTACTAAAAAATTCGGGGGCAAGACCAATCACGCATTGATACTGGGTGAATTACGAAATGGCAACATTTCCAATTACATTAATGTAAAGCACATCTTATGGGGTCAAGGTACTGCACTAATCAGTGTTTCTACATTCGTTATTTGCTCAGTTTCAATGCTTAATCTTTGAATTAGCCTTGCCTCCGAATATTCTAGTACGAGCCTTCCTGCATTGCACTTTTCCTCTGCAGGTTAGCAAACAAGTGAAAACCAAAATGTGGTTTGGAACGCGAATATTGATAATGGAATGTCGCAAATGCACCCATTAAACTAATTTCACGATGCCCTACAACTTTTTAATCGGGACCATATGTCTATTTTGTGTCCTTCACGTGCGTCCTGCCTGAATGACCTTGAAAAAATGATCAAGGGTCAAATGTGTTTGCACCAGTGGATAGCGCACCCCTGACTTTCTTTACATGTGGCCACACAGATGTGTCATATCTACAACGGTTTAGATGTTACTGGGAAGGATAAGGACATTTTCTTCACCCTGTATATCTCCAATGGCATTAGTCTACATTAATCCCCAGCATTTTTTAGCAATAATTCAGCTATAGGCTATATATTCCCAGAATCTCCTAATTTCTTTAATATTTGTTCTTAAATATTTTATTTAGCTGTGCAACCACGGTGGCTATGACTTTGCGATTGAAAATCCAGAAGTGCACGAAGAGAAGCCGCCATATAATTTAAAGTTTGCCTGCGAATATGTCAAGGATCACTTTCCAGGATTGGAATCAACACCATCAATTATCCAAAAATGCAAATATTCAGTAAGAAAATTCCTTGCATGATAATGTCTTAAACTGCATGGTGATCTATGCATAGAATGGGGTCTTATAAGAGAAATTTAAATGTAAGGCATGCACTGTATTTCCAAGAAAATCAATAAATATTTATTTTACTTGACATCTCAAAGCATCAAAATACCTGTATTAACAAAAAGCGTCAAATACGAGGTGTTATATTAAACATTCCGCTAAATGGTTTGCATTTCTGATATTTTTTCGTATTTATGATCAACAGATAACTCCAGATGAAATCTGTATTTTGGATAAACATCCGCTACATACCAACATCATTATCGCTGCAGGGTTCTCAGGTATGTGCAATTTAAAAGGTCCAACGCATCAATTCGACTAAAATGTTTGAGACTAAAGGCATTTCTTTCCACTTTCAGGAACTGGATTTAAACTTGCGCCCGTTGTTGGCAACATAATAAAAGATTTGGTTCTGGGCAGCGACCCGAAATACGACATAAAACCATTTAAGATGAGCAGATTTATGTAATAAACCAATTAAGTCAAAACTAATTAATATAGATAAAAAAATTTAATACGAGTGGATTAAAAGGCCTTTCTGCCAAACCAACGATTCGTATTTATGAAAAATTGCGGATTTTAGTAAAGATAGCAATTAATTTACAGTAAGTACATGAGATAGATTGAAATTCATCCGATGCCTGCAATTCTTGCGCTTATGCAATAGTTTTGAAATTTTAAGACCATTATCACTGATGTTTTAAATATTTTCTACTTATGTTAAATGCAAAATTAAATTCCAATGTAGCTTCACACGTGCGACTATAGTTCAGTTATACAAATGCAAAATTTTAATAGCTCGTGTCATTACAAGAAATATCCATAGCAACAATCTATACTTATACAGGTTGTTTCAAAATTAATAGTCAATTGTAAAGGTTGTAGAGGGTACTAAACTGAACATGTTTAGTATAGGAACCTAGGGGGGCCGACGTCATTTAAAAAAGTTATGAATGTTTAATTTTGGAAATTTTTAACATGGGAGTAAACATAGGTGCGCCTTGCGCATAGCTATCATTACAAACGTTTGTGCTATGCGTGACAGTATTTCGACAGGGGCACTACCGTTTACTCCCATGTTAAACATTTCCAAAATTAAAACATTCATAACTTTTTTAAATGACGTCAGCACCCCTAGGTTCCTATACTAAACATGTTCAGTTTAGTACTTTCTACAACCCCTTAAATTATTGACTGTCACTTTTAAAACACCCTGTAGATGCTCTACGTGCATGTTTAAACCCCACAAATTAAGATTATACGTGCCATATGGCATTTAATTGCTGATTGTAGGGTACTTAGTTAAATTGAATACACCAAAATATATAATATGTTATAAAAGATAGAACAAACCATATGTACACCTTTAATTTTAACAAAGATTTATTAATATGCAAGAATGGAATTAAGTCTCCATAGGAATTACATTCAATATAACTTTAAACATAATTACAGCACGTTTATCTATTATTGCCATTGTAATCCGTTCAGTTTTTCCATAGTCACTATCAAAAGAAAATTTCACAAAGCACGAGCTACATCTAAACATAGACTATTTAATTAATATAAAATGCAATTCTTTGCAATTCTTAAAAATGTAAAATTCTTATTATGGTAAAGATAGCATATACATGTAAACACGATAGAGGACAACGCGGCATCTTCAAAAAACTCCAATAATGAATGAACTAGAAAACCCTCACCAAGCCAAAATCTTCAGCCAAGATGTATTGCTAAATTAAGTTTAATTGCAAAACAATTATTTTTTAAATTGCATCTCAATTTCTTCTAAACTTTTGCCCTTGGTTTCTGGAACAACGAGGAAAGCAAAAATCATGCCGCAGACGGCAACGCAAGTCAAGCTCCAATAGAGTAAGTAGTTTTCTAATCTGGCCTGTAAATAAGGGAAGGTAAACGCACTTGTAAAAGCAAAGAAGTGCACGCAGAAAATTCCAATACCTCCGGCAACGCCACGTGTTCTCAAAGGAAACAACTCACTAGCCAAATAATAAGGTATCGGTCCATAGCCTATGGCTAGACGAAAATTAAAAGTCACCAAAGGCACCATCGGAAGCCAGCTCAAGATGGCTATGTCAAAATCCAGGCAGAAGTATTTCACGGTGAAGAAAGACGATAGTGATGCCATGCTAACAATCATTATTCCTGACGAGATCATCAGCATAACTCTCCTACCGGCCCGATCAACGATCACTGCAGGCAGCGCCGGACTTAGGCATGGTGGGGCCCTAAGCTGTGGCTATTTGAAGAGGCCCCCCCCTTTAGGTGTAAAACATTTAATATTAGGAAATAATGGTAGAAATTATAAGAAAATGCACAGTAGATAATAAATGAACGACATTTAT
>JAQGBX010006037.1:0-12951 GCA_034698745.1 Megaphyllum sjaelandicum
GGAACACTGCGTGGAAGACAACATGCCAAACCGAAACTTACGCTGATTCCGAAAACCGCATTGAAAAGTCTGAAAAATGACCGGAAATGGGCTAAAATGGACACAGAAAAAAACAGAAAAATTAGCACATTTTTTCAAAATTTAAAATCCATTTTTCGACCTTTTCCACTCACTTTTCACCACTTTTTATGCGTGTTTCGGAATCAGCGAGGCGAGACGCTTCGAATGACACCAAAATTCGGAGAACTTTGATTTTTTGGCCAAATCTGAAAAAATAAAAAGGGGATAGCTACATACTGTATTTTATTGAAAACAAACAAAATTTCGAACGGAGAAACACCAACAAACATCCAATTATTAAAATTAACTCATTTTTAAATTAATAGCCGAAACTGAGCCGAGTGTATTTACTGAAACTATCGCAAACGTTCATGAAAACATACAGCAGGAGCTCGTGGTCGCCATATTGAACACTGTGAAAACGGATGTGACAGCCATGCTACCACTGCGTGCATGGTGCTACATCCCAACACGTGACGCAACACTGGCGAACGAAAGATGCCAAAAACTGAAACAAACGCCATTAATCGACGCATGAAAATATGCTTTTGATCTATCGAAGCTATGCGCGTAGGTCGAAAATTCTATTTTTTGTAAGGGGAAAACTTAACTTTTTAAGGTGAAAATTTAAGTTTTGTAAGGGGAAAATTTAATTTTTGTAAGACGAAAAATTTAATATTTTGAAGGGGTCCTTTAATCCAGCGACGGAGGCCAGAATAAGGAACGTTGTTTCTGTGGTCCTCGGTTCGAGTCCCACCAAAGCTTACCAGACAAGGAAGCGAACCAGAAAACACTTGAGAAGGGGGAAAGTTAGATTTTTGTAGGGGAGAAATTCAATTTTTTTAGGGGGAAAATTCAATTGTTTTTAGAGGGAAAATTCAAATTTTTGTAGCAGGATAACTTAAATTTTTGTAGCGGGAGAATTCAATTTTTGTAGCGGGAGAATTCAATTTTTTAGGGGGAAAGTTTAATTTTTTGTAGGAGGAAGATTCAATTTTTTTAGGCGGAGAATTCAATTTTTTTGAGGGGGGAAACTTCAATTTTTTTGAGGGGGGAAACTTCAATTTTTTTGAGGGGGGAAACTTCAATTTTTTTGAGGGGGAAAATTCGTTTTTAGGGAAAATAATTGAATTTTATTTAAGAGAATTCCATTTTTTAAAAGATGGGGGAGGGGAAGGGGAATTGCATTTTCGTTAAGAGAAAATTCAGTTTTTTTTTAAAGAGGGAAAATTTAATTTTTTTAGCAGGAAAATTGAATTTTTTAAGGGGAAAAATCAGTTGTTTTAAGGAAGGAAAATTTTTTTTGGGGAAAAAATTAAATTTTTTGAGGAAGGGAGGGGGGGAGGAAATTCAGTTTTTTGTAGGAAAAAATTTGAACTTTTTTAGGGGTTAACTTACATTTTTTTAAGGGAAAAATTTAATTTTACTAGGGATAACATTCATTTTTTTGGGGGCGGAAAATTAAAAAAATATTTAACGGGATTTCCAAAACTGCATACCTCATGCCTATGGTGGCGCCATCTTTATGGAGTGATGCCTCCACCAATCCACCCTTATCTATGTATTTTTCCCTAATAAAAAATATTTCAATTAATATCATTGAAGAAAAAGGCCTCGTACAACTGTATGGTACAGGGCCTTACACATTTCAATACACTTTAAAAATGAACTTGACAATTTGCATGGAATTGAACACGTCCAGCTGCAGCTGTTTGAACCAATAGAATAATCCGGCGACGTCATATCGACTTTGCAACCATATAACCGAATAACGGGAAACATAACGAGAGAAGCCTACATGTACGTAATATTTAGCATCTTTTAAAATGGGGAACTACTCGGCGTATGGCATTCCTGAGAATAAATCAACAGTTTTCTAGAAATTTAATAAGAAAATCTTGAATTTGTACGCATTCGCTTAACCACTTAGGAAAGATCAGTTGTGGAAACGACAGCAAAATGGCTCCAACCTTGAAACTCGAGAAATGTTTAGAGATTGACGCACATGTATATCGTAATAAACGAGATTGTTGCGGAACAAATCGAGGGTAAATTCATTTTTACAATGACGATTAAGTCGCAAATGATATGTAGGAGCTTTCTCCTAAAAATGGGCTTGACCCCCCCTACCACATGGCATTTAATTGCTGACTGTAGGGTACCGAGTTGAATTGAATTGAAGATGGGGATGTAGTGGCGCAACTTTCAAATGCTAAGTTGGTACTGGTGGCATGCTTAATCACGCCTACAATTGCCAAACTACGCCCCAGTACTGATTCCAAAATCCAGATTTTTATAAAAACTGGCCATCAGTCCACGTTTTTTCACACTACACGATAAATAATACTGTTAATACCTTTTGAGATTGACATTATTATTTATTGTGTACAGTCCCCCTTACTAATGATTACGATGCCTCGCGAGAGAAGTACATGTAGGTGAAGACACGTACCAACGATGGTTGCGGGAAAATAAAAAAATTCTACAACACTTATTTTCCATCAAATGAAACATTTCAATAAGGTGTAAAGATAACGTTTCAAAATCAACAATTTGCAAGTACAGTTGTATTTAAAGGCAAATATGGGTGTAATTCAAAACGTATTTTTCAGACATTTTAAGCTCATTCCTGGACTTAAGTTGGGGGTTATGCCATGCAAAGGTATCAGTACACAGTATGTTTAAAGATGGTGATCTTTTTCATTTCTTAACCATTGCAATAATTTATTATGCAATCACCGTAAATCGGATGGCAAAGCAATAAATCATGTAAAAAGATAAGTGTGAAAAAGAAAACCTATCATCAGTATTAACACGCGCAAGGTTTAAAGTTTTCGAAAACCCCATATTTGGGCTATGATCCGCTTTTACTCTGCCCTACGCATCGTCAGAGACAAGATAAGGAGGACCGCAATTTTTTGATTTCATGCAAAACAAAGCGTCAGAAAAGTGTCCTCCTGAAACAAAGAATCCTATCGCTAAGGTCAAGGCAATCCAGCGTCTTGAGAGTTGCACAGTCCATCTAAGCCAATGAACGGCAAAATGCGTGTGCGATATGCAGTATATTTTTAGAATTAAGATGCATGAAAATGCAGCCAGTTGGCCTTCGACAAACATCTCCAGGCTTAATAAGACGAATTTTCAATCTACGGACGTTGCCAACCCGACTGTGAATCGCTCGTTACCCAACCAGAGCCCATAAAAAAGGACGCTGGATCACCTTGCCGAGTGCGTTTCCTGGCAGACACACTTTGTGCCCTCCGAGCCCGTTGCAAGAGCAACGTTCGAAGCCTAGACGTAATGAAAACCAGCCACGGTAAAGTTTAGCATTTGTCGAAGTCACCTTATTTGTTATTTCAAAGATCTTCACGCATACATATCCATAATGATACAAACCTCTGCATACCGTTTTAGACACTCTTCAAATATTTCCCTCAGGGGAAATTAAATTACATTATGTCAATACATGTACACATATAGTTGACAAAATAAAATATGGGAGCACCAAGAACATTGTTGTTCACGGGTAAATTGAAAGGAGTAAGTTTTCTAAGTTGCATCTATAAGAACGCTGTAGTTTTAACCTCGCAATATGCTTACTTGGAAGTCTTGTTTTAAATTTTTTCTAGGGCTGTGCTAAGATTTTATATTCTGCAGTACATTGTATTTTTAATTCATTTGCAATATCTCGATATTGCAAATCGAGTAAATGAATTATCGCAGTAATTGAATTACTGCATTCTTATAACGTTTCAGCTCAAAATTTACGCAATTAGCCAGAAATCTGTTGATCCTAGCACACAAGAGAAGTGCCCCATAAATGTTTTTTTGCAGAAAACAAACTGGTTTTTATTAATTCAAAATGTACTTTGGAAAATAAAATTAATTTTAAACTTGAACAATTTTCACGGTGTTCCCATACTATGTGTCAACTGTATGGCCTTCAATTCAATTCTTTACGCTTTATGCCTTTTATGACCATTTCGTCAAGTTTCAGATTTTCACTCTTACAAACTGCGGAAAACCTCTCGCTATAGACAAGTTTACTAAATGAAAAATATATTGAAGGTCACATTCAAAATGTGATGAAGAGGGGCTTCATTCTTGTATATAATTTTGAATTAATTTAAATACACACAAACGGCATATTATTGAGATCCATCATGATACCATAAATCGCAGATTTAATTTTGCATTTAATAACGCAAAGCACTTATTAACACAGCCTCTTCCCGTTTTCAGGGACAAGAATGCTGCCAACTAAACCAAACTACAACTTGAAGGCGGAAATCTCATGAGAAACTGTCCTAGACTACACAGTTCAGACATAGATTCCGCATCTATATGTCCCCAGGAAAAAATAAGTCACATTCGTTTTGTACTCACCATCAAAGTCGAGTCCATCTGGCATAGAGTTGGGTATCTCTGGCACTTCTCCATTCTGACGTGTCAGTTGTGCCTGCCTGGTCACAGACTGTGGCAGTTGACTGTGAATAACAGTGGCTGTTGGTAGCTGTTGCGGTGGCTGAACAGTCTGCAGCACAGGCTTTGGTGGCGAAGAATATGGGGGGGCCGCAGGCGGAATGCTAGCAATGGTGGGTTGGTCTGGTAAAATCTGGATCACCGCAGTGGAGCCTGGTGGAGTCATCCCTGGTGGCATTGGCTTTTCTGGAGGGCACAATGCGGAACTTGGAATCACATTGATAGATCCAAACTGCAAGTCATTGTTTTCCTTGACCACTGTCCTCTGCGGTAGTGGTGGTGCCGCAGCTTCAGAAACTGCCTTCTGAGCTGGAAAAGGTGGCATTGACTGAGGTGGCTTGTGCATGATGATGATGTCAGCGCTGATCCGCGGTGGTTGAGCGATCAGTGGGACACTCTGAGGTAAAATAGCAAGATTGCTTTCAATTTCCTGCGGTATATCTGGGACGATGGTCTTTTGGGCAGCAACAACAGTACTTTGTGGTGGCTGGGCCACTTCCACGGGCACATGAGGTTCAAGTGTCACCTCAGCAACAGTGAAAGGCTCAGAAACCTCCATGCTGGCATCTTCCTTCACTTCTTCGAGGTCCACCATCTCTTCCATGGCCTCATCAATTGCCAATGAAGGCTCCGTGGCGTCACACTCGTCTGTATCACTGCCATTAATTGCAGGTGTCACAGTCTCTTTAGGTAAACTGGAATGGCCACCTAGGCTTTCTTCAACAGCTGGGTGGTGCAAGTGAGAATGCAGGGATGCACCAGTGTCTATGGAACTGGGCCCCGGCTCCTGACCACCAACAGCGCCTAATAGTGGACCTTCTGCGGAAGCTGCCATCGCAACCTGGCGGGCAAATATGGCTGGTATATCACTGGTTTCGCTCTGGGGTCCGGGGGGCGACTGCAACAAAACGTCAATAGCCACTTTTCATTTGAATTTAACGTAATATGTAAGCTACTGCTCTTGCACGTTTATTTCCAGCAATGGGCGATTAAGAATTTTTTTGATGCACTTGACTATGGGTTAACTCGAAAATAACAGCTTAAATAAGGTTCGTATGGATAAGAAGTATAGTACAAGCTCATATCAATACTAGCAGAGTTGCTCCCCATTCTTGGCATCAAGTGTCAAATACTGAATGAGCCCTAACAGCAATCACTTTAACGAGGGGAGGAATATTTTAAACAAATTTGACTGGAAATGTAGACCAATGTGAAATCAATTTTTGGCAAACTTACCACAGAAGGAGAGCCTTTAGCAGCACCAGTTGGGAGTGCAGCTGCACCCAAATTTTCAGCTGGTTGGGCAGAATTTGCCCGATCCTTGTTATTCGACAATACGACATTGGTGATGTCCTTTTTTGTGTTAGGGTCACAAATTGTGATAATTTTCTTTTCACGCTGTGGCGGCTGCTGCACAGGTTGAACGCTCATTTGTGGTGGAATGACGTTTTGCCGGTTTTGTTGGTGGATGTTCACCATTGGCTGATAATAATTAACTAGAACAAAGTTTTGAAACGGTTTTATAAAATTGTGCATTTAACATAAAAGCTGCCAGTAAGGTAAAATCAAATCAATTAAAAACTTACCGTTTTGATAATGTGTCCCACCTTGAGGGCTATACATAATTGGATTTTGTTGGTGGGTCGGGTATGATGGGTTAGAATACCTATATTGCTGAAAATGAAATAATTATATTAAGTTTTTTTTCCATGCATGATAACAAAAACTGATTCAATAAGCAGCAATATAGACATGAATTAGGGGCCAATTCTCACTAATTATGAAGAGGAGGACAATTTATAATCGTGATTCAGCTCACCAGTCACACAAAACACGCTCAAAGACATACAAACAAAAAAGCACAAACTCTCAAACCCTTCCCACAGCACACACTTCTAATTCATGAACGAGTCTTTTGAGTCAATCGGCACATGAGCAAACGAACTTTTATGTTGCTAAAGGTTGGCAATATGATGCAATAATGAAATTTGTTAGATTACCAGTTTTATTCACAAAATAAGCTTTCAAACACGGGAGAAAGTCATTAAAGTGATCCCAGTCAATGTTAACAATTACAAATGAATTTGAATAAATAAACATACAGGGTCCTACTTATTACTATTCCACCATGGATCCAGCAAATAAATTTGGGAGGGGTTAAAGTTCAGTTATTTTTTGCAGAACATTCACATTTATGCTCAAAATATAAAATAAATGATGAGATTTTTTAAAGAATGGAAATTATTGTTTTTACACAGATTAGCACAACTATAGCAGTTACATAACATTGGGATCATTTTAAAGCAAGTCAGTGCTCAAGTGTGCCACTCAAAAACGACCAGTAGTTCCATGTGATTTATACATATTGGGAGGAGGTATATTATTTATGGATAAAGCTAAAGTTATGAGGTTTTCTGCCTGGCCATATGCTATTAGAAACACACCATTCCCGTGGACCCAAAGTCTCCGTTCTCGATAGGAAATCGCGATGAAGGGTGCGGCTGAAGAAGGGGTACAGAGAGGGCGTCAGAAGAAGGAGTGAACTCAACTGGATTGGTCATCGGCTGAGTCGGAAACACATAGTGTTGAGGCGGTAGCTGCTGCACCTGATGATGTGGCTGTATGTAAATATGCCTGTTGGCATAGTACCCCGGCTGGTTGCCTGTGTTTGGATTACTTATCATGCTCATTGATAAGTTGCTGGCTTGTCCTGGCCCCTGCATGGCTTGCATTTGTCGAGGCGGAGCCTGCGCTCTTGATTGGTGGTAGAACGCTTGCTAAAGAAACGAATTGAAAAAAATAAGAAGATGCAATGTTATAAGTGCTATACATTTCCACAATATTGTTCAATAAAACTTGCAAAGTTTAGGGCTTGCCACCATTAGTTTTTATTTGTAGCATCAAGTATTGCTACACTCAAGAAAAGAAAAATGTTCTAATTATAAAATTCAATGAAATGCTTTATTTTATACAACTTTTTTCATAAACACAAGAAAATTTACATTGAAACATCTACAAATCTTACATATGGCGATGAAAGCCCTGAAACTGTTTTCTCAAAATGGCAAAACAGTGTGCTGTACAGGGCGGGACGTTACACAAGCAACTTACTGTATGCTGAGTGGGTGGGGTGCCCGACGGCACGTTGTTTTGCTGTTGTCTTGAAGTTACCTGCTGTTGTTGTTGATGGTACACAATATTCTGGCTACCAGGATGCACTGTCTGTTGCGCAGGATTCGTTCCTGGCAACCCCTGTTGGGGGGCAAATGGGGCCTTATTCATGTCATGGACGAGGCCGCCCTGTGGATGTTGATTGGGGATCAACGACCTTATTGGCTGAGTAAACGGGCCCGATCTGTTGTAGTGGTCGTCGAGACCTGTGAATGAAACAACAAAAAAATAACGTTAATCCCATGTTCCTAAAAACTTCGAACAGATATGTTCGGGACCCCTCGAGCAACGGTGCTATTTCTTCAGTCGTAACTTACGTGAACTCTGTTGTATCACCCTAGTAGCAATAGGATAACTAGAGCCCAGTTAAGGAAAACGTACAATATTACTGTGCCTGTTTTTTTTTCTTTTACTAAATATGGTAAGTCAACCATCATATCATTCTTTTCAGTTTGTTTTATATAACGATCAGAGCGAAGAAACAACCAACTTATCAGAACAGGGTGATAGTCACAGAAAACAATTCAATTCTTTACCCTGCAGTCAGTACATAGCACCATTTTGCGGGGAAGGAGGAATCAATTCAATTCTTTACCCTGCAGTCAGCACATATTACCATGTGGCAGGGGGATCATTATACAATTTGATTGACCCCAAATTCACAATTTAATTGATGTTCCCGTATTTGGGATTTTTAACAAGGAAGGTTGGATGGGATTAGGATAGGAAGATGGCCATGGCCAATTTAATATAGGAACTATCTCAGCATTCGCCTGGAGGAATTGTGGGAAAAAATGCATTGCAACATTTAAATTCCTGAAAGAAAACCTGTTTAAAATTCCGAGCTCAATACCTGAAGGAATTAAACCTATTTCCGAATCCAAGCAACGAACACTTAAAATCAATTTCAAGGGGGGATTTTATGATCACTTCGGACTGCTAACAGATGGCGGCGTTCACATTTACTTATAAATGCCATCCACAATAATAATCCTTGAGCAGCATTAGCTCACACATTCCCTAGTTAGATTCAGTGAACTGAAATGCTCAGATAATCTACCGCATAACGTATTATCATAATTAAATTAAAAGATAAGACCCAGCTGAGCGATGAGTTTAAAAAAGCAAACTCGGGAATCGCCTGCAATTTAATTTACATGTACATGTATGTTCAGTATTTCTAAAAAAAACATATAACAATAATTGAGAAGTTTATTCATGCTGAAATTACTAGGATTTCTGTTTAAAAAATGCTGCTTATACATGTATTATAGGTTGAAAACAGTAAAAGGATGGCATATAAGTCGCGCACAATCTTTAATCTCGTTAATGACATTAAAATGATTAATCCTGCAGTGTCAATAATAATAATGTAATCCTGATTTTTATAACGGCGATAGGGTTTTGAAAACGTGGTGACTTATGGGACCATGGAAACGGAAGTCGCTTTAAAACAATAAAGGTTTAATCCCTTACGGAAATAGGACACGTTTAACAATTTAAAAAAATCTAGCATGCTTTAGGTTAATGTACGTGCCGTACTTAACACGTTTTAAACACGTTTAATTCAATTTAATTTAATTTAGTACAGTTCACGCGTATACAGTAGAAACAATTATCGTGCAAGTAAAATAGATTTAAAAATTCTATTCTGAAATTGATTTAAAATTCTTTTCTGAATTTGACTTAAAATTTATAAACAAGTCATAAAGTAGCCAGCATTGCGAAGAAAAGAAAAAGTTAATAATGGGCGATTGTTTTTAAGGAACTTATTTTAGACTGTTTAATTGAATATACTGTATGTATCAGGCTGATATGTACAAATAATTTTATTCAATCACCCATTTAAGTATAGTTCTAAATGTAGATTGTACAAAAAATTAAACGAACCATCTAAACGCGTAGCTCTGAAACTCGTATACATTGAATTTCTACGGACTTTCTACGGAATACCAATATGATCTCCCACTTGAGATAATTAATTTAAATAAATTTGATGCGGATATACATTCAATCCAGCTAATATAAACCACGAATTTGCCGGGCAACATTTTTGCTCGCTGAATGCTTTTCCGAATTAATATATGAAATATTTAACGAACGCGAAATTCCTCGATTATTTATTATTCCATATACGGCGAAAGAATTTACATCGCTGAATTCAATTTTTATGAATATGCATACGCTAATAAATTAATGATGAAAACGACCCCCATTCGCTCGACTCTCGCATGAATAATGCGAAAACACGATCAAAATTGCACTTTGATGGAGTTGGGAGTAGGAATATCGTACAGTCATTTTTAGATCGTACAAGAAAATAGGATCACAAAGGTCTACGGCGCTGCAATAACTTCTGTTCGACTGAACGAATTAATCCGAGGGTGAGACAAACTCTTAAGAAGAATTGATTTCTGCTCAAAGTCGAAAGCAGATTAGTCATTCGATCGATAGATTTAACATTGATGGGTTGCGCCGAAGTGAGATAAGCGTAATCGCCGATTAAAGCCGAATTTCATCGAAGAAAACAATGACCGAAACAAGTTTTAATCTGAAATTAAGCTGTAATCTGAGTTTGGCCCACGTCGCCGAGCCAATAAAGGTCCAATCATTTGGTCAACATAAACCGTTCACGCTTATCTTAATAACCTAGGCAACCCAAAGGGCAGCTTAAGCGTTAAATTGTAGAATAAAAAGAACATCTTTTGAGCGATGTTTCCATAGAAACAAAATACTCTTGGCACCAGGGTACCCATTCGTTCTCCTTATATTTAAATGAATAGAATAACATGTTACAAAAGAAAGCGAGCGGATTAATAACTTGAAAAATGTAGAACTCGAGACGAAATCTGAAAAGAATTTTGTTTGCATGAAATTTTCATGAACCTGCACTAAGCTGAGCACTGAAGCATCAGCAGCACAAAGGCAGGATTAAGCGAACGAGTGTGCATGATGCTTCAGCAGCAAATCCATCGAAGCTCTAGGGCAACAAATCCTTGTACATGTATAATATGTGAGTCCACCACCACCGATTTTTTTTTTTAACAAAGACAAAATTCGAGAAATCTGATTAGTGGAGCTTCGGGAATTTTGTTTTAATGTAATTGAAACAGTGAGAAAATTTACTTTCAATTTATTTGCTGTTGAAGTGACATCTTCAAATATATGACATCGATTCTTGCAGGTTTACTTAATAACCTGCTAAACACGACCCTGCAACATTTAACACTTCATTTTTTTTTATTTGGTCGCATGTTGTTAGAAAGATGCAAAATCTGTTTATGTAATATTAGTGAAGCAGCGTGTGGCATAAATTAAGCATCCACTTCCAGGTTGTGCAACGCGGATTTTCTACTGGAATGATCCGCTAGACAGGCAGACATGTGCATTTATTTCCATCGTCTGGGCATTTAATTAAAACTTTAATCAAATCATACCGCACTACGTCCATAACTATACGCCGTCAAACTGCCTGAAAGTTCAGGTTGGAAAGTAAGTGCATAGTACTATGCGTATACGTCATAGTAAGTACCTCGCGCGATGGGTTGAAATATAATATATATGATATAGCCGCGAGGGCTGAACGGGTCAAATAATCAGTGACAGCTATAAGACAATTGCCATGGCAACCAACTAGAGTAACAAGAGTTGCATGGATAGAGATTTACCCAAGGGAGGAATTGATGATGGTTTCATATAAATACCCTCCAACTACTATATGCCACTCGCATCAGATAAAAAAAATCGTACTTAATGTCATATAGTATATTATAAACCGTTTATAAACAAGATCGTCGCAGGAAATCGGGACTAGCCCCCAAATTGGCTAAATCGTAAAGATGACAATTTTAATCCAGCTTTGTTTTATTTTGCTTCACAGAGGCAGGTGGTCGGAACTAATGAAAATATAAGACGAATAAACCAACAAAACACTTCAAAAGTGGGGCTTTGATGCAGTGTCGTCTACTGTATTTGTCTCCATGATGACATTGGCGACATTTTTCACTGGATATTAATTCATTTCAAAAACATTTCGTATTATCTATTTTCACTTATTTGTCATTACCGTGTAAAAAAGTATATACTGCGTGCATGTAAAAAAGTATATACTGCGGGACATGTAAAATGTCCCGTAAACAACCCCCAAAGCAGATTAAAAGTTGACACGTTAAAACGACTATACATTGTATGTTGTTCATATTTTAGTTATTATAAATTACTGCACATATAGACAGAGAAAGTATACTAATATACTAAATGAACGGCCTTAACCTGACAAGAACGTTGTTGAGTATAACATCCTGTATACAGGATACAGGACATATATGTGGACAATTTCTGTTATAATTTAAAGTGAATATTCGGCACTATATTTCATATTAAAGAAAGAAAATATTTATGAATCTTGTATAAGCCTAAAGTTATATTATTTTGCATTTAAAATTTAAAAAAAAAACAATTTCGAAAAATTCCCTATTCATTACAAAGTACAAGTTGTAGATTTGGGAACATAGAATTAACTTTATTTTTTTTAGTTATTTCTAAAATGGATATTTTACTTATAGTTTACATTTACAGTATGGCATGCATATTAATTAAAGACTATAAGCATTATGTAAAAACGTATCAAGAAATTCCAAGTAACCCTATCCATTTTCGAACTAGATGCTTAATAATTTTGAAGAGAAAACGTGCATGACAAGCATGTCAGCCATGATACGTTTCTCGGATTTCTTTACTTAATTCGAATGCGATTAAATTAATATTGATTACGACATTTCTCATTGTAAAAAGTGAAACGATGGTTTTCATTGGCTAGAATCAGATGAACAATTTTTCAGCTCTCAGTGAAATAAAAGTATGAATAAAAACAACGTAAACGTTATTCGTATATATACGCGATAACAAATTGAGGACACAGCTGGCAAATATTGGGAGAATTTCCCAGGATGATTTTCCAGCTTTTCTTTCTATTAATAATACGGATACAGAGGGATGTTGAAAGGAGTTTTTATTTGCCCTAGGCTATTACAGCCTTTCAACCAAATGTACGGTTCAATATTTTTCCAAAGTATTAAAAAACAAAAGGCATAAATCCACGTCGACAATCACGAGGGCTTCTTCGCCAAAAGATATTATCGAAATTTATTAACAAAAACCTTGGTTTAACCCTTTCACTCTAGCATTATGATTCCCTTATCCAAACTTTTTGAAACTTTGGAAAATGTAACAATATAT
>JAQGBX010006038.1:0-12949 GCA_034698745.1 Megaphyllum sjaelandicum
TCATTCGAAGCGTCTCGAAACGCTGATTCCGAAAAACGCATAAAAATAGCGAAAAACGAGTGGAAAAGGTCGAAAAACGAGAAGGGGATAGATATAGCCTTACCTTTTTTTTTAGATTTTGATTGAAAAACACATTTTCTCCGAATCGCTGATTCCCAAAAAACACCATCCAAAACTCTAAAAAAAACGACTGCATGCAAGTGACCTAAAATGGAAAAAAACAAAAAAGCTTGCATGACACATTTTGTTTTTCATTTTAAGGGGGTTTAATAAAGGCAAACACGACCATTGAACGTTTTTTAGTAGAAAGGACGTTTCGCCATTATGTGGCATTTTTCAAGCTTTAATCATACACAAAAATAAAAGAAATTAATGCACAATTTTTGTGTATGATTGAAAGCTTGAAAAATGCCACATGGTGGCGAAACGTCGTTTCTACTAAAAAAACGTTCTATGGTCGTGTTTGCCTTTATTAATTTGTTCCCGACCACTTGAGGATCAAGATGTTTAAGGGTTTTTTTCCTTTTTTTAAGGTTTTTTGTTCATTTTTTAAGGGAGGTTGACAATTTTTAGGGTTTTTTTATTTTTTTGAGGGGTTTTATTTTTATTAAGGGATGGATTTAATTTTTTAAAGGGTTTTTCATTTTCTTTAAGAGGGAGGGGGGGGGAGGAATTACTTTTTAAAGGGGGATGGTTTCATTTTTTTAAGAGGGGGGTTTATTTTTTAAAGGGTTTTTTTCATTTTTTAGTTTTTTTTATTAATTTTTTAAAGGAAGGTTTTAATTTTTTTAAGGGGAATTTTTCATTTTTTGTAAGGGGGAGTTTCATTTTTTTACGGGAGAAGTGGGTTTCATCTTTTAAAACAATAATTTGATAAAGAAGATCCAGTAAATGTTACGTATTTGTAGACGGATGATCTTCGGAGTTAAAGTTTTCCAGAATAACATTTTCTAATTCACGGTTGTACTGCGTAGGCAAAAGTTGGTAACCGGATGTAGATGTATGGAAATATATGTGACCAATTGCCTGAAACGGTTCAAACAATTGCACGTTTTAAGAATCGCTCGATTTAATTTAACCAATGGCCAGATTAAATTTCATGAATAATAAATGTTCACCCGCAGGATTCCAAAAACGAGAAAGAAGACTATCATAATTAAAAGGCAGCTTCTAATCACGGTACCTAAAACTGGATGGTTAAAAGGAGGAAATTGATATTGTATAACGAGCAGCATATACTCACCAGAGGGAACCAGCATAGGGAGGCAGTCCTCGATGCCAGACTGGACTCCGCAGCCTACAGGATACTGGAGAATAGAAGGATCTCGACCCTGGGTATGAAAGCAGCAGCCAAGGCAGTCACCGGCAGTATCTCCGTAACCAGACTCTCGCAGCAGCTCGGCTACCTGCTCCTCCACCCAAACCAGAAACCTAGACCTGAACGGATGTATTGCGATCTGAATTAGTATCATTTTAAAAGGCGCTCAATAAACATTTTCATGCCATAACATAATTCCAGTGTGTGGTTCTATTTTATCCGGATACCGTAGTTTACGCGGCAGTTGTCTCTCGCTCGGCTCTAGGTCGATGTCGTGCCAGACTTGAGCTGTCCGCTTCGGTGAGCTTTCTCTCACCTCGATATAGCATAAGGGCTTACCTCCTTATAACTGGTCATTGCTCGTTGTATAAAGTCCCATTGAATCCTCTTCCGTTTATTTGCATTTGGTACTAAGGGAGTAATTTTAATTTTTTGTAGGGGAAAAATTTAATTGTTTAAGGGGGGAAATTAAATTTTTTGTAGGAGGAAAATTTAATGACGATAAGGTTACCGTAAATGTGATGAACTATTTGCTAAATTTTTTTAATTTCATTGAATAATGGGAAATATAACGAGAGAAGTCCAACGTAATATTTAGCATTTCGAAATTGGGTAACTACTCCACGTATGGCATTTCTGAGAATTATAAAAAAGCAATTTTCTAAAAAATTAATAAAAAATATCTTGAATTTGTAACCGCTCCGGAATGATCAATGCTATTGAAACGACAGCAAAATGGTTCCAATCTGAAAACTCAACAAATGAATATTAAAGTCTATCACAACAAACGAGATTGTTGCAAAACAATACGAGTGTAAAATTCGTTCATCAGTTACAGTGCCGGATTTACCCATAAGCAGCAGCTTAGGGGCCTCAGCCAATTAGGGGCCTTGGCAAATGACAATGGAAAAAAAGTCGTTTGAGTAATTTCTGTGTTTGTGTTAATCCATTTTACGACCTTTTTCCAGTAGCTAAAACTGAATGATTAAAAGGAGCAAATTGATACTGGTCATTGCTCATTGTATAAACTCCCATTGGATCCTCTTCAGTCTTACGTTTATTGTATTAATTTGGTAGTAAAATGCAAGCATCTTTACAAACTGGGACGTCCAATTTACTGTTACAATTCTCAACGTTATGGTTTTTCTTACGTTTGACTTAGAGGTTAAGTAACAAAAGAATCTTATTTTCTCTATTTCGAAAGTGAAACCGTATCTTTGTACATTTGTACAATTATTTTTTTCTTTTAGATTGTGGACAAAGTAAAATCTTTGAAGGTGATTTATTGTCATAAATGATACTAAAAAGACTGGAAATTTTAAAAAAATTAAATGGGTGGCAATATTAACTGTTTTTCATAAACGTCAACAATTTTTGTTTGATTAAACTTTAGTTTTGGCTGAGACATTTTTTTAGACTTTCTCATAAAGCAGTTCCACACTGGAGGAAATAGGAACTTTTTGTTGCTACTTGCTGCCAGTTGATTACATACATTTTCACATACAAGGGCAATTGAATAAATAAGGTAACATGACCTTCTCATGCTCATAATTTATTCAATCATCTAATCCTCAAATTTTTCCCAAACATCTGTCCTGCCAGTGCACCAAGGCTTAGAATAAATCGTTGAGTAAAGTCATGAGGCCAGGATGTGATTGACTGAAAATTCATTGCTCATCCTGAACGTCTGCTTTGCAAGATATTTCCATTTTATACATCCCAAATGATTACCTGGTTAAAAATTTCTCAGTTAAAAACAAGATCAGAAAAACTGTCTACAGGGCCCTGGATCCCCTACAGGATTAGGGGCACTCTAGGATTATGGATTTCAGAACTAAATACACCAAGCACTCTCTGAAAACATAATACTTTAATTTTTGTCAAGGATGTTTCTTAAACAATATAGCTTGCATTTTATTAAAAAAATCTAATACAATTATCATACAATTGTGCCATTTTGTACAAAATATAGCAAATATAATCAGACAATAGAATTCAAGTGTTTAACTGCCATTTATAAACGTTTAGCGTTTTTTCAGTTAAAGTACATATGTAGTGCTTTTCTTGATTTTTAATTGGACATATATCTAATGCTGGTAAATTTGCTTGAAGCCTTTGCAAGTTGTTTCCATTTGATACGTCCCAAATGATTACCTGGTTAAAAATGATCTTCGTTACTAAAAAATAATTATTTCAATGACAGTAATGGTCTTCAGAGGTCAATTCGACCATGAAAATGTAAGTTTTTACACTCCATATTTTTGCAGGAAAACTATATAATCGAAAGTACATTCTAGCAATAATGTGATTTCAGGAGGCTGCCGAGGTTGTTGAAAAGTTTGGCATAGGTCACAGAAATGAATCCGGGAATGCCTAATTCAGTTTAACCAATCATCTCAGGCCTGCCAACACATTCACCCAACCCAAACGGCATCTTTAAACATGAAATTGTTCTAATGGTTACCACTGCTACAAAATCGACGATATCCTGTGCCAGCAGGGTTGGAGAAGTTTGGTTACTTTAGCCAAAACTCTCCCAGGTACTAACCATGTTTTAGTACCAACTTTAATTTCCTGCCAGAAGCAAAAAGAAATTCTGCATGAAAAGTGGAAGTTAAAAATAGGTTCGATTTTCTTAGCTTAGAGAATGTGGATCCCAAAACATATGGCCGGGCAACAGGTTTTTCATTACTTATATTTGTAAAGGACTCTTATCAGAAGCCAGGAGATACCAAGGAGACCTTTGGAATTGTCGATGAAAGACGAAAAACCAAAATTGCAGGTAAGTGAAGACGCCTGCCAACTAAATGCGATGATTAAATATGAAGCAAGGAAAGACCAAGAGAATCACTGGCATGATTGTTACAAAGTACTTTAAGAGGAAAACAGAAAAAGGTAAATAGGCGGCCTTTTTGCTCAGGCAGAAAGAATACACACCCCATTCTGTACAAGGGAGGGAAATATCAGGAATAAAGAAGGCACTGAATTGCATAACCAGCAAGAGATTAGGGAGCACTGCAGGGAACACAAATATGCACTGTGTGTACAGCTAATCCAGCATCATGTTACCAGAAAGGAGGCATATTGGAATTAGAACCATGCATACTACCAGAAAAATGTGGATTGAGCCATTAAACAACTGCCAAGTATAAAAGCTCCAGGAATTGATTGAATTATTGCTGAATTCCTTAAACCAGTACCTGTCAAGGTGCTCATCACTCTTTGTCAATGGATCTGGAAGACATGTGAGCGGCCTAAGGCTTGGTCAAGTTCGACATTCAATATATTTCCAAAGAAATGTGATGCTTGTGATTGCTCAAACTATTGTACCATTGCCCTAATATCCCATGCTAAAGGTTTTGTTAAAGGTTATCCATCAGAGATTGCAAAGGATCAGCAAGGACGAATTACTTGATTTTCAAGCTGGTGGCCGTAAAGACCGAAGAGGTACATGCGATCACATTGTTAATCTTCACATGATCATCGAATCAGGAAGCTACAGTTAGAACTACAAATAGTGAGATTGGCTCAATCAGGAGTGGAAAAGGTGTTAGACAAGGGTGCATCCTTCCCCTTCTCTATTCAACCTGTAAGTAGATGTGGTCATCAGTAAATTGAATCTAGATATATCAGATATCGGGGCTAACCTTGAAAGCAGAGTCATAAATAACCTTTGATACGCTGATGACAACACCTTGCTGGAAGAAATTTACAGAACCTGACACATCTGATCCTAAGAATTAAGGAGGAATGTGAGAAGATTGGGCTTTATCTTAACATCAAAAAGACGAAAAATATTACAACAGAGGAGAATACCGATCTGAAGCTTGACATTAGCAATGAAGAAATTGGTCAAATAGATACTTTTATCTGTCTTTCTATAATCACTGATTCTCCATAGTCGTAAATCGACCCATGAAATAAAACGAAGACTAGCTCGGAGTCACTCCATGAAGATTAACATGGGAAATATCTGGTAGTGCACAGACCTCAGCCTTGCGACAAGGCACGTATTGATTAAGGTAAAGTGTACACTGAAAAAAAGCTGAAAAATAAAAAAGTCGATACTTTTGAACTGTGGTGCTGGAAGACGCTGCTATGGAAACCATTGTTGTTTATTTGTTTGATAATTCTTTAGGTTGGCCTACTTCTTCAGACGAGGGCTAAACACCAACGCCAGGGGATGTGCCAGTGTCCCCTACCTGGGAATTTTGCCTACGAAGGGAGACTTCCACCCCCCATAAAGGATCTTTAACGCGCAGAGATAAAACGGAATCTACAAGGGACCTCGGTTTTTACTCTCATCCGAAGGAACCGCCACTTAAGCTGGTCATACACGAGGCAAATTATTTCTGGAAACATGGCACGTTCAAAAAGTTCTGTCTTTTAGAATGTGAATTCTAATGTGAAAAACTAAAAAATGTTCAGAAATATGCGCTTGACTTTTCGAACACAACTTAAATTGTCAAGTTTCCAGAAATAATTTGCCTCGTGTATGACCAGCTTTAGAAAATTTTTGCACATTCTCAAAATACTCACCGACCTCGACCAGGGAGCGAACTCCGCCAGTTAGGATCGAGAGGCAAGCGCCCAAACCTCCTGACCATTGGCGCCGGTGATATGGAAACCATGGACAGCCAAATTTACCCATGTAGAAGTACTCTGCCACATCAAGCCAATAGCAAAATAAGAAGCCAAGTTCATTGGGCTGCGGTTGACCTACTTTGGCCATGTCATGGGTGATAATACCCTGGAAAAGCTATGATACTATAACTGGTCAGCGGTACCCGAAGAAGAGGAAGGCAGAGAACACGTTGGTATGACCCTGTCAAAGTTGACACAAAAAACGAGCATGGCTGGTGCTCCTAAGAAAAGCCGTGCTAGATAAGAGATCCTACAAAAATTGGCATATGAAGTCTCCGAGGTTCGGTCACGGCTGAACGGACAATAATGAATTCTACCACTGGATGTTAAGGCCAGACATTAACAGTGAGACTGGAATGTCACCAGATGCTATTTCTCATTCTAACCAGAATTGCAAAATGTCATCAAGTTTGATGAACAAGTTTAAATTTATCAAAAACGATGGTAAAATCATTTTGTAAAATATCACGATAATAAAGAAAAAAGGCAATATAAGATGCATTTAAAAAAAAAAAATGACTTCAAAAACATCTTCCATCCCAGTATCTAACTTAGCCAAAGTTCATGTGTTCAACCTTCGATAGCAAATTTACTATGGTAACATTATGGGGGCACACCTCCAGTACTCCGTGCATGATCGATCTACATTGTGAGCTTCCATCGCTCTTTTATGGTCAGCACATTAACCATGCCTTAGTTAAATTAAGCGCCAAATTGTTTGCCATGAAAATGTGTTCGATTTCATGATGACCAACTACTATAAGACTATAGCATTTATGATTTCTTACCGAATTACTGCTGTCATCAGCACCACATGCCAGCATGCTTGCCTCATTCATAGGATTACAAAGCAGACGACTCTTTCCAAGTAGTCTTTGAGTGTCGCCTCCATAAAACGTCTCAATTAGATTACAGTTTATATTTTCCTCTGGAAAATGTTGCATCATTTCATATACCTAGAAATTAAATATCAGAATTAATTACAGAAGAAGCGATTTTGTTGCAAATTATTTAAAAGAAGGCAAGGCACTTGCCATATGTCTCGTATGTTTATTCTGCTGGTTAGGTCGGCTTGACACCATAAAATGACGTGAACAAGATTCAAAGCTCACGGATGTAATTGGGCCTATTATACAGCACAATTAATATAAAAGACCATTGATTAATTTCTGACTTATAACTGTTTTCCAAAACCCTACAATTTTCATTTAATCTTTGCCATATTTGCTTACCTTCTACAGGCAAAATATGTGCTCTATTACTGTTGGATGACTCACTTTCAAAAAATGTACACCTATCTAGCTGTCCTGCCAGTAAACCAGAACAGCTGGAAGAAAAAGAATTCCATTGAATTAGAAAGGAAAATTAATAACTACAACAATTGTCAAAATTTATTGATGAAATAATGATAATCTGAACATAGATCAACAGTAGTTGGTGTTCCACGGAACCTTGGGAAAAAATAGGTTGGTAAGATGATGAGTTTAAAACAACTTCTACAGCACCCAAACAATATAATTTCAAAGAGAGGTATAGTATAGCCAATGCTGACTTTTAGACGTGCTGATCTTGGCATTAACCAGCAAACACTTTGGTAGACCACGAAAACCCAGCTTTCGAAAAAAAGGCAATGCTTAGCAATCTGTTAATTATCACTTTCCCACAACAATGTGCCTGCCAGGAATTCTAGTTTATACCAGGGTATGCCCATATAAGGTTTAGAATTGCTTTAAAAGAGAAAGGTCAAATCACACAGGGACATGGAAATGTTTAATGTATGAATTGGATTCATGATGTATTACAACTGTATCTCTACATCAGAAAATCTCTGTATCTGAAAATCCAGGGGTATCTACCCTAAACTGTAAGATTACTTCCGTACAAAACATACATGTACATCAACTAAAAGAAATTAAAAGGATCTATACCACCTCGATTTTTTTCAATTTTTTTTTCATGAGGAAAAAGAATTTATTTATTATATCTTGACAATGGACCCTTTTGCGCAAGAGACCTTTAATGCTGCTCTGGCCCCCAGCTTTGTAAAGAACGGTGCTTTCAGCACATAGATAAGTTGCACATGACATGGCCAGCATGCGCTGTCTGCTCGTGAAAGTACTGTATGTATTAATAATGTAAAAATAGTTTTTTACGAGCAGATGGCGCATGCTGGCTACGTCATGTGCAACTTATCAATGAGCTGAAAACGCCGTTCTACGTAGAGCTAGGGGCCAGAGGTCTCTCACTAGTTCCTTAGAAATCCGAAAGAGGATCTGATTAGTAAAAGGGTCAATTATGTACAGTTGTATATTTTTCAATTTTCAACAAAATGTTTTCATAAGCTGCAATAAGTAAATTACCTGAGTGATGATGATGGGGAAGCATCTACATACTCCAATGAAACTACTGGTGAAGTGGAAGTAGATGCATATTTTGACAACTCTCTAGAAGTTTGCCTTGTGTCGTATAAAATGACCCGTCCATTTTGGAGCCCAGCAAAAAACTGAAAATTGTTTCTTTTGTTCCAAACACAACTCCAAATAGGGGTTTCAGTTGAATAACTAAAATAGAAAATGAATTAATTACAGTTAGCTCTAAATTGGCAAGCATAGACCAAGAAATGTATTAAGAGGAATAGTTCAGATTTTTAGTTGATTAGCTAGGTTTAATTCCTGTGTAACATTGCATGTCATTAAAGTTTTACTTGCTTGTTTGTTTGTTGATTCTTAACGTTGAAATATATATGCAATGAGGTTAAACACCAATGTCAGGGGATGGGTCAGTGTCCCCTACCTGGAAATTTAGCCTAAGAAGGGGACTTTCAACCCCAAGAGTAAATTTTAAAGAGCAGAGATCAAACAGAACCGCCACTTTAAGAATTTTGCGCATGCTAAAAAATTCTCACCGATCTTGACCTGGGAGCAAACCCAGCTAGTTAGGGTCGAGGCAAGCTCGTAAAACACTTGACATCGGTGCCAAATGGACGTTTTTATAATTATAAATTTTTAGCGGAAATACTGAAGCTTCTGTTGCCACTTCCGTTTCCAGTTATGTTTATAAACGAAATCCTCCAATGACCATTGATGTATTTGAATTTAAAAAATAAGAATGCATATTACTAAAAAAACTGATTGGAAAAAGCATTGCAGAGCAAATTAAGAAATCAGTTCAGCATTTGCTTACTTGTCAACTTCTTGATACAACTGCTCAAGATTGGCATTTGTATGAGCAATAGTTCAGGGAAGGCTAACTAATCAACAAAATTTCTTGCATATCCAAAATTGTCCCTTATTCAATGAAAATGGCTTACGATAGCACCACTGCATTACTCATAACATTAGTCATTTTCACAGTTTTGTCCATTGATGCGGTAAGAACCATTCCATTAAGATCATTACAAAAGCAGATGTCACGGATTGGCTTCTCATGGATACGTATAAAGTCATGCTGGCGAAAATCTAAAGTGTCAATCTTATTTGACAAAGACAAAAAAAAACATTATGTAGCACATAAAACACATTTACAGGAAATTTACTAGTAGATATTAGGGAATCATTTTATACCTTGCTTATACCATATCCTGGAAAAAGTGGGTTGTTATTTGGCATTGATACAACCACCATATTAAGAAATTCCAGGAAAGCAGATACACGACAGCTGCCATTTTTTGATACGATGATAGTTTTCTCTAAAATCAATTTCGGTGAGTTGTAACTTGCGACGTTTTGACATGGATTACCATACTTTAATGGTCTGCCAATTGGATCTCTACAATACAAAGTTTAACCAATTTTGTAGAAATTATGAAAGCAAGTAAGAAATTGCAGGGCTAAGTTTACAAATTTTATAATTTTAATAGAATTATCATACAGACTGCGAGGACAGTTTCAGATGCATTTCTAGACTTAATATTGCCACTAGAAGTGCAACGTTTTTGTTAAAAAGTTACAAGGAAAATAAAGGGAAGTCATTTTGTTCGTTAATGTTTTATAATGTTTACTCTGTGGAATTTTATAAAGTACTGTACATAAAGCCAATATTAAGACAAGGAATGCATTTGCAAAAATTTTGAATACAATTGAGGTAACTGGACTTCTAAATACAGAAATAGTTATAGAAATAAATTTTACCACTTACTTATTTTGTATTTCTTTCTTTAACTGTTGCTTTAACTGCTCAAGTTCAGTCTGCGCTTTAGTATATTTAGCTCTGGTCTGCAGCAAGTCTACTTCCAGTTTTAAACGAGTTGCTCTCTCCTTCTCCAATTCACGCAGTGTTTGATCTCGTTCTGTGGTATCTCTCACCTGCCAAACAAATCAAGAAATCAGTTCAGCAAAGCTTACTTTTCATGGATAATCACAATATTTCACACATGGTATATTGTGATTATAGTTAGGCTACAAATAGCATTTTTAATATTTGTAAGAATGAAATTAAAATTTACCTTTAATGTTGTAGCATAGACATTTCTAATATCAGCTTTTCGTGCCTTTAGGTTGCACTGTGGACATCTCTGCCCATTTCCTTTCAACCACTTTTCAATGCAACTTTGCCCAAATAGATGGCCACACTTGAGGTTAACCAGCCTATGCGAGCCCGAGTTATCCCACATTTCAAAACAGATAGGACATACCTACATCATAAATATCAATATAAGATAACACAAAAAGACTAAGGCAGAGTCTCGGAGATAAGTAGTAAACTCAATATCTAGACAAAAATTCGTGCAACACCATAAATATTTAGTAAGTTTTTAACAATAGTACAAATAAAAAAAAAGGAATTCGTTGACACTGAACTCCTATGATTGTACATGTATCTGGATGAATATATTATATTGATTTGGGTTTACTTGAAACTTCCATTGGAAAAAATTATTTTTATCCATATTTGAAATTAAATAATTTCATGTTAAATTGATTTAAAAAAGGTAAAGTTAAAAGAAACTGACCGTTCCATCTTCGTCCATTCCTTGAGTATTCGGAATATGATTTAAATCTTTGGATTGAGGTTTTTCAATTTTTTCAGAAGTTGCTCCATTGCATGCAGGCACACTATTGGGTGCATGCTGCTCACTGGAAACGCTTTCACTTTCATCTGTAATTTCAGATGCCTGTGGTGCCAATACTTGAAATCCTGACGTAGAGGGCTGTGGCTCATCTATTACTTCTTCAATAGATGAGTTATACTCAGGTGAGGACGAAGGTGAATAGGTTTGGGAGCTATCATGTTGATCATCATAGGATTCCGTACTGACATCATCATCATCAAAAAAGTCACTGGAAGAGCTGCTCATCTGTAAAATAAGAAATGACTTTGGTATGAGCATTGAATATTATGTCAAAATCAGAACCAACGAAGCTCCCTTTCTTTCTCCACTTGCTCGGGCCTATTGCATGTCATGCAATTAGTCAAAAGAAACTAATAATTGTGCACATGGAGAATCAGTGGTGAATCATATATGCTTTGTTGGGAATGAAGGATTTAAAAAAAATTCAAAACACCAAACTCACAAAAAACTCAAAATGACCATTATTAATTTTCTCTTTTTAAGAAATATGTGTGATACTTAAAAATAGAAAAATAATATGATTTTGTTTTTGGAGCTTTAGTATTGTGAGGTTATTGTAATAGCTAAACTAGCTATAACAATAACGAATTTGATATTTATAAAAAACAACTTTTGAAAATGGTAGATTTTTCAATAATACTATTAGAATCAAATTCCTTATTCTAAATTAATTTATGAGATTATCTCTTTGAATTACAGACAGTTCAATTTGGTGTATTATTTGGCAGATGTTATCCAAATGACCTTATATTCATAAAAAAACTGGGTGCCAATGGAATTATTCTATGAATTAAAAAATACTAGTGTTTTATTTATTGATAGGGGCCTACAGCAGTTCTACGTCATGCATATAACCATGCAGATTTCCGCACACTTTCTCAATGATCCAACTGTATGTGGATAAAAATTCGTCCCTAGTATTTATTCATTTGCATTTAAAAATGTTAGGTACATGGTGCACTAATGGGAACACCAAATGTGCCCACTTTTGTCGTGTTCGAAGATTGCAACTATATATACAGTATTCGTGCCTTAATGTGCTAAACTATTGAAGCGTACTCATATGGTATAGTACATCCTGTATATCTAAGTCAATCGATCCTGGCCTAAAAATGTTACACCTGACAGAACCTTATAGCTAGGCCTACGTACGTACAAGTTGCTATTATAGGCCTATACATACCTCAGTTATAAGCGTGACGTACTAAATGGTAACAATTAAACATCATGTACATAGTTGGTCAAAAGCACAGTATATGAGGCACTGGTTCACCTCATATGCTTACGTGTCAAAAGGTCAGCAAGAACCAGATACAGAAGGGGATGGCATCAGGATCGAGGCACCATGTCATAAAAATATGCGTACTGTAGGCTAGCTACATGTAGTTTTTCCGATCGAAGTAAACATATAGATATAATCATGCATGTAAATATATGAGACTAGTTTACAAAGGATTTAAAATATATTCCTGTGCAAATGTTTACCTCGCTAACACCACTGATACTGTAATCGTCATCGTAATCATCAACATCCACCTCTCGATCCATTTTCGATTAATTAGTTCTAGCAAATGCGTGCTTTCAAGGAAGTCATAACATGTAGTGCCATATATTAACCTAAAATATCGTTGATATCGCCTTTCGAAAGAAACAAAACAAGCATAACACCACAGTATGATAGCAGTGCATTTAAGAAAATTCAAAAACCTTCGCTCAATCGCACAGTATGACCGTGATTACAGTATTAACGAACTCCTGGTCGGCACTTTGAAGCACACCGTGCTTTTTTGAAGCATACTGTGTTTGAAGAGTCTATATCAAATCTTTCTGCGCATGCGCGCGTGGCATGTGGCGACGCCTGGTGGCCAAAGTATGGAAAACGTCATGCTGGTAAGAAAAGGCGGGAAAAAGCCACG
>JAQGBX010006039.1:0-12949 GCA_034698745.1 Megaphyllum sjaelandicum
TGCCTCCAAAATTCAGGTGCGTCTTATACTCGAAATTAATACAAAAAAGTCTATTACAAAAACGTCCATTACAATGTACATTACAAATACAAAAACACTCTCAATGGCAGTGAAGACTATCTTATATATGAAGAGGAAGAAGAAGAAAGTTCGGATGACGATTTTCAGAGACTTTAAAAGGTCAATTCAGTTTTATAAACTAAGATTTCCTTTAGTCTGGCTTCGCAATCTACGGTAATAATAAAATTTTTAAAAATGATGTTTTTTTAAAAAATTGCTTAAAAATTAAGGTGCGTCTTATAGTCCCTAGCGTCTTATATTCGTTAAAATACGGTATATTTTATCTTAAGTATTTAACGTGTAAAAACATGTTGAATACCCATATATGCTACATGTAAAATGGATTTATATACACGTGTAAACACATATGTTTATACATGTTTATTTTATCTACATTTACTTTTTCCATCTACAGTACGTCAAGCTACGACATTTCCGGAGTAGACCTACGGCTAATGAGAAGATACATATATATGATGCATGTACTTTTTACACTAAGTAAATTCACGAAAATGACAAACAAAATTACGATAAAACAAGTGTTGATTCCTTGATTCGTGCACATAATCGATGACCACAAAAACAAATGTAAATAAACAATATTGGGGTGTACATTTGAATTATTTTTTTAAATTTTTTAGTTATGACCTTATCTCATTTTTACGGTTAGAGCAACAATGAGTCGTGCATTTTAAGTGTGCATAAATAAAATGTATTGCAAAATTTTATGGGACTGTTAGAAAGTTTCTCGTAATCCATAATAAATGTGTCATTTTTGCTTTTCAAATAGATTGTGAAATAATCCGTGCCTTTGTGTGATGCGCCATAATGGCCATTCCAAAATGTAAAATGCCGCTTAATCATCCCCTTAAAACTCCATCATTACCGTTGAAGGCGTTGGAAATGCCTGCTGGTTTCTAAGTACATAAATGAGCGTGAGTAACTTTGGAACGATATTTGTAATACTTGTATACGCACTTATTTCTTCATAAGGATTCACTTTTTAAGCGCATGAGGTTTTTATACGTCGTTTTTCAAAATATATAATCTGCTTGATATGATGCTGTTGTTTGTTATAGGCTGCATAAATCCGTTTATGTAGAATTTATTAAATCGTATTAGTTGAGCAGCTTTTTTGGAGTTGGGAGGAGGGGTCTGACGAGCTTAGTATTGATTTGTTGTCATAGAAATAAAGCCATTTTGGAGGAAATAGAAAAAAAAAAGAAATTATTGAAATTACGAGCAGTTTTCTTATTTGTCCCATATTCTTTCAGTATTAACGTGAAATGGTGAACGAAAAAAACAGATTTATAAACTTTGCAATATAAAAGCTTTGAGCCATATAAAAGCATTGGAATTTCCCCGCATTTTAAGCACGCTCTCAAGCTTAAAATCAGTCATTCCTATTCACAAATTATCATTTTTTATGATAGGGTAATGCGTGACTAACAGACCATAAGTTTAGAATTGCTTTTCATCGGTGATCAAGCTGGAGAGAGATTCTTTGAAATCTTCACAAACTTCAATATACATGTATTTCATACTTGTATACTGTAGTGTGAATTTGATTAAACAAATTTATTGCAGTTTCGGAAATGTGAGAAGAGCATTCTATAGTTTTTCGTGTTTTCCATAATCATAACATTTATTTAAATGGACCAGAAAACTTCATGAGCGTTCTGATGGATTTTTATCTAACTGTAACAGCCATCATTGAAATCAAAAGTACATGTACCCTCGTACATTATGAGCTTTTACGTAAGGAGAATTTTAAAATAACTCAACGAAAAAGTCTTGGCACTATAATGCCCTGGAGGATGATGAAGCTTACATTTTTAGGCTTTACGTGTAGGTGCATAATTGGAAAAATGGATAAAAAGGGTGTAAGATTGAAGTAAATCATTTAATGCGAATGAAATAGACATTTATTCAGTTCTGAAGACAGATGCACCTGCGGCATTCAAAAATCAATTCACCCTAACTTAATTTTATGAAAATGGCTCTTTTTGTCAGAAAAACGAAGACCTGCATCAAGAAATATCCGAAAAACATAATTTATGCAAAAGGTATTAAACTAGATAATAGAAAATGAAATGATGGAATACAGTACACTATATGCGAATGTATGAAAGTATATGCTTAAGGAGATACGATTCAATATACAGCATAAACTCGTTATATTTAAAATTGACATGTTTTCACACCGAAATGAGAACTATCGTGAAACGAGGAATTTTTGTTAAATTCTATAAATACTGAGCGATCTATTAGTGTATTTCTGGTTTTTACTTTTTAAGTACATTACCCTACAGCCATTATATTCAGTATCATGTGGCGGGGGAAGGGGGTGAGGGAGTCAATATCCAAATTAAGTTGGACTAAACATATGTCAAAATACCTTGCACAGATTTTATTTGGCTTACCGGTATAGTGAACATATCTACATCTGATAAATCAGGTACTTAATATAAAATTAAAACTATTTACAGCGGGTTACTCATAAATCACATTTTATTCTCCATTTCATTTTCAAATACATCCGCATTTAGAATTCTGTTCGGAAATGTTTATTTTGTTTTTCCCAAATTTCTATCTTCAAAAGAAAAAACCTCACGAAGGCAGCTATGAATTTTTTCATTTTCCTCACACCCAATGACAATGTTTCCCTTTAAATTCAAGTATGTTTAAGACAGCCTACGGTATAGGCTGCGAGCATTATGTTAGTTTTTTGTCATTATTCCAACAGCTGCCAAGTTCAAAAGGAGTGGAATGTCATTGTATTTAGAAACAGAAGCTTGTATTTAAAATACAAGTATTTATGGGTTTAAGACGGCTAAGAATGACAGTTACATAACAAGCAGTTGTCTTAATCGATGATTCTTGCAAGATTTAATGTGGCGAATAACATCACACCATTTTTATCAAGGTTCTGTAAATATATCTGGCTTTTTATTCATACCCATTTTGCATGCATAATTCTAGCTGTTTTACTATTTAGCAAAAACTGCAGATTTTCGAAAACTATTTTTGCGGGGGATTGTTTTTGAAACGCAACACTTCAAAATTTCTTAAGTTTCACGGTTATCATCGTCAAGATGTTTTCTGGCACTAAATTCGAGCGGTGGGATGTTTTTTCCCCCTTATTTTTAATGGACAATAAAGGCATGTGTAAGCGGATTTAGACATGATAGCAACCATTCATCCAATCACCGAAGAGTTATCTATTTTTGCTGAAACCAAATTAGAAAGCGAGGCCAGGAGTTCGTTTGACGTCATTTCTTTGGGGAAAAAATTTAAAAAAGAGGGATACTCATCGTAGACGTCTTATGTTTCTTGTCTAGCCTTTGAAATATTTAGCATGTAAGCCTTTCTTTTTTTAAAAAAGAAAAAATCCAATACATACGCCTTTGCGATTTCGGGATCTGCTTTAAACTTTCTTTTTTGTCAAAAAATATCATTTGAATTTACATATATTTTAATTTCAGCTATACGTTCAATTAAGAAACCTTTAAAAATTTCAATAAAATCAAAGTTAGATTGTGGTCCAAATTAAATTAAAACAACTTTAAAATATTTTTTTTTTCAATTTGTTCCTTAATTATTAACGTGCTTGGCGTTTTCAGAACTGGGACATGAATTTCAACAGCTTTCTATAAGATTTGTACCAAATTGAGAAAATATTCTCGAAAGCTCTCTCACATTTGGAGTACAACTCTTGATATAATGACCAGAATGATGTGCAGTTTTGCTGTTATGTTATTGGAAACCGTGAAACATCGGCAGCTGCTCATCCCATATAATTTTATTCCTATTTTAATGCGCTGCTTGAGTAAAAGGTCGAACGTGGGAATTTCTCTAAAACTAGCAGGCGTTTCGGGCTTATTCTAGGATCTGGAATGTTCGCAGTTTGTCATGTGATGGCACTTTATAGAAGTATCGCGAAATCCTTAAAACGTTTCGTAAGTACATGTACTTTGCAAATGGCATGCACGAACTTCCCTAGCAGAATTTACTAACGATGAGTGGAACTTTTACGAGTAAATATTTCGCTCTACTTTTGTGCCATTTTATAGTTTACATGTACGTGCATCCTCTAAAAATTATAGGCCTAAAGTACGTAAATATTGGCAAAAATAAGGTATTAAATAATTTAAAACATATATCGTTATAAAAATATTAGGTGATTTTATAAAACATTTGAAGAAAGATAAATAACATTTCACAAATCAACGATTATGAATTTAATTCTGTTTAAGTAAAACGGTAAAAGTGATGAAAACTTAGAATCTCTATCGTTTAATATTTCGACAGCATTACAAAAGAAATAAAGTTTTCAAATACGTCATAAAACGTACATGTTTTGTAGATTCCGCTAGTCATAAATACCTGCGTTAAAATTTTATTACAATTTTAAAGAAAATATCAAGTTTACTTATTTAGCCGCAATGGTGACGCTGCTGACATTGTTGCTGCATCGCCATCACTACATGTATGTTTACTTAAGTAAACTATGCTTCTCAACATAATTATAGGATCATGCAAGATTGGTAAAGTACATTGCATGATCCTTTAAAATATAATAAAAATCAAAGGCAAATTTCGTACTAAAAGGAGTATTTTAATTGTTTTTTGAATGTCTTGTACAAGATTTATATTGACTTGTAGAAGCGCGGGTATTCTGTCTTAGCGTGTAACTCTTTATGTTATGGTTGTAACTTGAATTAGTAAGATGGTATGTATGGAATGCAATTGGGAGTAATGATGTCCATAAATAATATGATGATGGTCAGTAAATCCTTTTTTTTTTGCTGTAACGATGGATGTATGAAAGGGATTTTACAATTTGAAGTATCCATTCTTAAATGTTGCAATATGATGCAACATTGCAAAATTGTTGGTAAATTTAGTTTTACTAGATGTCTTGCTTACGTAAATGCCTGGACAAACACGCTCTGGATTCGGCGAATGTAATAATGAAACTTGTTTTACAACCTACGGTAGTAGTTCATAAAAAAAACCTCGTTACTGTACTTTCCAATATTTGTTGGAGCACATGGTACATATATACTTTGTCGATGTTGGTTGTAAAAAGCCTCATAATAATTCAGACGTGATTTGGCATTCTTTGAACACGCTCAATTTAAAAGACGGTATAGTGCCTTCCTGTGTAGGCACGCGTCCTGTTTATTTTGGCAAATTTCCTACTTTTAAATTTACACGGATTCATAGATAGCGCTTTATCTTGTTTTTACACGTGGGAATTTTCCCTGACAGTTTAATGTTATTTACATTTAAACAAATATATTGCTCCTTGCAGAAGAATGTGCGCCTGAAATTCGGCAATCACTGAGTGCTTTGATGTCCATCGTGATTGCTGCCCAAAGGGTGAGTGCTAACACACAAAGTCCTAACTGTCCCCACGCAAATTTTTATGCCGTAAATTTGCAGGTTTAGTCATTTAAGAAAGTTTAAAAGAATTATGGTAAATAATTTGAATGCATGCATTCATTCGACTTGATAAGTAAGCGCCCCTGAACATAGGCAATCACTGAGTGCTTTTCTGTTAAGCGTGCATGTACTGTATTTGTTAACCTATAGGGGCTTTTAAAATTATACTCAATTTTTATTCGCGTAATGCAAAAAATTAGAAATGTACCACTATATTAAGAATGCGATATAATTCCTAGAAATAATATAATTTTATATTCCGATAATAAAGTTAAAAATAATAAATTTAAGGTTTTGTGTATACAAATATTGGAGTTCTCGTGTACTTTTTAAGGGCATCATTTCGACATATTTTCATACATGTATATTCAATGTATCCCAATGTATTTGGGATATTTTCCTGCAATATGCGTTTTTTATTTCCGCAGTGATATTTCAAATTTCTGTGATTAAATAATAGATCGAAATCCTTTCATACAATTTTAAATTGATAAATTTACATGGAATATAGTGATAGTTTGGTGTTAATTATCGTGGAGTTTCTTACCTGCTAGCGCCAGCGGGGATCGTACCCTGAAAGGATAGTTTAGTTCCATATCCGAGAGGACAGGGTAGTAGAAGCTTGAAGGGTAGAAACTGAAATGAGAAGAAAAGCTGGTTGAATTAGTTGTCACTATACAGTATATAGTTCAGGAGAAATAGATACGATCGGAGGCAAATATAGCATCAAAGGCCAGAAATAGACCAAAGAATTAGAGAAATACACGGTGTTCCCATTTACTTTAAATTATCGTGGTATTCAACTCATTTTGTGCAACCTAAATATGTTCAAAATATACAATTCGTTTACATTTTGACGACAAGTGTTTATCATTTCTGGAATGGAGTATGCCAGTATCGAAATACTGCCTTGAAAAATCATATTAATGAACGGTTTTTTTTGTGCATATCCTAAAATTACAGTATTTGCATCGTGCATTATTAAATTTTGATAATTTATTTGAACATGTATTATAGAACGATTTACTTTTGCATCAAGAACACATCACATGTGGTCGTACCGAACTGCAGTTTAGAAGAAAAAAAAATGAAAATTAGAATTATTGGAACAAAACTATTTCAACAAACTATTTTCTATCGAATGTTTTGATTAGATTTTGTGAGATACCTAAGCTGATTTAGGCAGGCATTGAAACGATCTCTGATTCGCTGAGGGATGAACCAATTGCGCATAAGAAATAATCCTAGTGACGTCAAACACGTAACGTTTTCGAATAGCTTCGTATTGCGAATTGGAATGCGAAGTTCGCAGCTGTTCCAAAACTCAAAAAGTTTTTTACTTTCAGTAGGTTGTGATTTACTGATGTTTTGGTGACCCAACACGGCGATTCGTCGAAAACATAACAAACTACTTTCTTTTGGTCGTTGCCATGGTGTTACTCAAAAATTCTATCATAACGCTACGCACGCAACGGATGTAACAGTAACTTATTGTTGAGAAAAAAAATACACCAGAGAGCTTTCGCAGTACTTCAGAGAGCGTAAAATCCCGGCTTAAACAACGGTTTCGCACAGTGGAATTCTGCGTAAAAATAGGAAAAAATAGGGCGAAGCAAGCCGAACCTATTTTGACTAAAGCCAGTATTGTTTACGAGTTGCTGAAACTCGAAGCGCTGCTCCGGATTCAACCCGAAATAGATAAATTTTTAGGATCGAACTTGGTGTACATGTAATGCAAATGTAGATATAGGCCCAGGGCTACTCGTTAAATTAAACAGCTGCAAAAGATGTAAATATTTCCACAGCCTAACATTAACCTCCCCTGTAGTGTACTTGTAGGTGCTGTAGGTTGACACCATATGGGGCAGTGAGGCGCCACTAAGTCTAGCAAACTTAACTGGAATCCCATTTTGGTCGAATTCCAAACAAATTGACGCAATCATACTACTGTGCGAGTTGAATAAGAGAGTTCCTTGCGTGTAATCGTGTTGCTTGAACTAACTTTCAGTGCATGTCGACGAAAATTAAGACATCGCAGTAACACGAGTATGGCCTCATTTTTTTAATTGTCAAGATTCTTTAAAAGATGGCTTGAAATGCGCCTATTTATGAATGCAAGGGATAGTCTAAAAGCAATGAACTGGATCACTGAATACGAAATACAAGTATGGTCACTTCGCGCATGCCTTGTGTCCCGGTTCGTGGTGCCAACATTCCGACTAGTGAGTGGACTTTTAAAAATGTAATGTATTTATCGCTATCCCTCCTTTCAAACGGATTGCTATATACTTAGCCAATTAGGAAGTAGTGTGCAACTCTGTGGCTATGTAGAGCGAGTGACACGTCACCTACGATATGATCATATTCCGACGGAAAGTATCGGGTACATCCGCCATATCAATTCTTGCGCTGCAGTCGTATTTTCGCAGCGCCAACTTTCCGACTAACGAATGGACCTGTTTACATTTTTTTTCTAATAAAAACACTAATATAAAACTTGCATATGCATATCAGTTTATACCGTATACAGTATGTACAAGGTCGTATATTTTTAGTTTATGCAGGGTGTGTAAAAATTATGTTAACATTTATATGGAATAAACCTATCAATTTAATTGGGGGTTTTCCCAGATATAATGTAAAAAGCACTCAATGGATAATGAAAAATGTTGCAATATGTCAATAAATGTAGATTATAATGAATGCACATGTTATTTCGAATAGATGGTAACACCTAAAATTAAAAATGCATTTATTGTAATCAACATTTAGTGGCATGATGTAACATTATTTATTACCCATCAAGCTTGCCACCTCCCTTTTTTTCAACTGTCGGTACATTTCTCCCGTTACACGTGTATTTCAGAGAAAAATTAATGATCATTCCACATCAATAATCATTCCTCATTGGAATAAAGCCTTATTATTATTATATTATTATACGTGTTAACATTTCGACGTACCCTGTATTTTAAAATCTCGTGTAAACTTTAATATTATGACTAGAAAAAATGAAAATAATCATAAATCCGAATGAAATACTTTTTTGACTAAATCTACTATTCTTTTTTCATTGCTGCAATTCAAATGGACCTTATGCAGAGTTGCGTACAGTATGTGCTTGCATCACGTGATCTTTCTTTCCATCGATTCAACAGCTAAAAGAACATGTCTCCTGATACTTTTCGCCAATGGAATGAATGAAATGTCACGATAATATCTGGATATTTACAAAGTTAAAATACAAAAAAGTATATTTTGTTTTTCTGTCCAAATGATCGCGTGCATTTTATCCAATTCTTGATCCACGATTCCGTAATGGCGTATTACGGTAATTGTTTTCATCCAACATATTTAAATCGTCCAAATTTTCAGGGTCGAGGCAATGCAACTTTTCCGGAAGTGGGAAGGATTGATAGATTTAGGTGAAATGAATATTTCTGCGCCTTTGCCAGGCTGCTAGAGGATTCCAAAAGGTACATGCATGGCCTTGACGAAATGCCAGGTTAAATTTGTCTTCCGAAAAAAAAATAGCTGTTATTTCATCGCATTAAGGAATGTTTCCCCTTACACGTATCTTTCAAAAAACACTTCGAGTTCGGCTCAGCTCTTCGGAGTTATTTTAAAGTCTCTGCAAAAGCATATACTGTAGCTATGTTCAGATTTCAGGTATCTGTAAGTAGAGTCAGCATAATCCTGGATGTTATGCAATCGCAACACTGATATGAGGGAAATGCATTTTTCCAAGGAAAGGTCAACTACATTGAATACGGCAAGAAGTAAAAATTTCATAAGAGAAGGGCTCTAGGGCTTTTAAATGGATTTAGGAAAATTCAATACGATGTCTAGACACGTTCGTCAATTCCTGGTTGTTTAGGCATGCATGCGTGATGGCTTTATCCAAAACCTAATGTACATGTACATAAAACTTTTCAACACCCGAAGCCTACTTTTGTTGAAATTCGTAATTACTCTGTATGCTGAACTGCTCTACTCTTAATCAATGCTGAATAGTTAGCTCGAGTCTCTTATGGTGCAGCTTTTTAAACTGTCTGAACGCCTTAACACCATCGAATTGACGAGATATCCGCACTGATGCATCTTAAAAAAGGAAGTGATTTTGACACTTTTAAAGCTGGATCCGTTCAATATTTACGTCATTCTCACGGGTGATTATTGCGTTGACACTAGGGGCGTTCTCGTCATCAGTATCTTATCTGTGTAGCTGAAGCCATATGCACTTGCCCCAGGAGTTTTTCAACATTGTCTGTTTTATTATTAAAACTTGCCATTGTCGTTAAAGGGGTACTAGGATTGCATTTTTGAAGATAAAAGCTATTTTAAGTGCTTTTTTTTTGTTTTTTGGTGAAATTGCTAAACTTCTTTTTGGAATTTTAAAGTTTGGATGAAAGATTTTGCGATTAAGTTTTAACGAGAACGATGCTGCAGCTGTTTGTTACTTTTTCAGCATATGCTACGAACCGAATTATTAACATCTATACAAGTCATAAGACAACAACGTAGAATTTCAACTTATTTTTAGATGAACATAAACTTCATCTAAGCGCGACTACTTTCCATGTGCGTGCATTTCAAAAGAGGAAAATGTTAAAGTTGATGTTCTCAATTGAAATTGTTTTTTACTTCGCAGTTTAGATATAGGTACATGTAGATGAGTTTTTAATTTTTGAAAAAACACCAACACAACTATTGACGTAGGCTATAGCAAATTACTCAATTTCCAGTTCAAATTAATGGATTTTCACCGCAAACTCTAAAATGACTAAAAACAATCTTATTTTTCGTGTTTTTATCTCCTTTCTGTATGAAAAAAAAACCCAAAACGATGCTATGAAGCATTTTTTGCAGACACTAGTTATTTTAACGAATGTCCAAAGTTTCCATCGTCTAAATACCGATGGGTCCAAGACGCCAGTTCTGCCTTTCAAAACAAGAGTGTCGAGTTATCGACTTAGCTCAGGTTCAGTTTCACTAAATATAACACCAGTGTTTGGTTCTATTCATAACCAAACCTAGATAATCGATGCAATTTCGGGACGGAGCTGAAGCAAGGCGGCAAGAATACGTGCTCCAAATAATTGGGTCCAGGGGCAAACAACGCCAACTTACCGGGAAGGAGAAGTGTAGCCCAGGTCCAGCATGTTGCCCAACTTCCATGTCATTTTTGAGCTCAGATTATGATATCGTTCGCAAAATTCGCAAATTGGCTAGCACCACTTTTCCCTGTCTGTCCTCGCAGCGCGATCTTATGTATGTGTATCTGTTTTACTAAACGCACAGCATCCCCCACCTCCTACTTCCTTGTCCTTCTAAAAAGGCTAACCTAGGCCTAGCTATTTTTGGGCAACTGAAATCGACCTTCCCACTCCATCCTCATAAGCTTCACGTGCGAGCTTTCTTTTAAAGCTGATTTTCAGACGATTGCCAAAAATTAAGCAATTTTTTCTTCTGTTTTTTCAACCATTTCCCCCCACATGCAGATCTTACATCGACGACATCTCGTCCAAGATCCCACGCTCCAGGTGACTTTCTAGGCAAGAATACCCTCGAATGAAAAGCATTTGAAATATGAAAGTGGATGAGACTTGCGTGCATCTTACAAAATTAGGCAAGCGGAAAGTTCTGCAGCGTGGGCGCCATCTTAAGAATCTCTAAACCGCGAATCGAGTGGATCTTACTCGCACATGCCTCGATCGTAAATTCAACATAGTCTGCAATCGAGGTTATGTCATCTCGAGTAGTCTTTTCCCATATCAAAAGCATCTGCATGTCTAATGCACATGTAAAGTTTACAACGTTGAAAGTTTAAGTACCAATATGGCGGACTTGTTTTTTAGATGTTGTATCGGTTATTTAGTTGTCTGATCATCGGATAAGACATCATCTGTCCAACTTACATCATTCATACATGGATGAATCCATGCATATATTTCAATTACGCGCAACTTGTAAAAGTATTTACTTATCTGTCCTGTCCAAGATGGCTGAAACTTATAGATTTCAATCGCAGACAACTTGTAAAAGTATTGCTCATCCAATGACCTATCCAATATGGCTCTAAGATGACATTTATGAATATTATACGTACATGTAGGCCTACTTGTGGGAGATGAAAACAATTTTATGACGCACAACAAACTATAGATTAGGTCAGCAAAAGTACAAATTCAGAAACCACTTTACTTTATTGCGCAATAACCGATAAATCTACAACACAGTGCCATATTGCTCATCATGAGTATTATGTCAAATAATTCACAACGTTTTGGATGAATTATGGAAGGAAACGTGACAAATGCATGTGTATATAGTGGGTATTTACCGCAAGTTCAGTTCGTGAATAGGAGTGTTTTTAAACTGTAAACAGATTGTCATGACGCATACAGTAGCGTTACTTTTGTTACCGTTTCTGCATTAGAACAGGCATGAAAATCTGTTATCTTCAATTATCCGCAATCATTAATTTACTAATTAGCTCGACATTTCGCAGTTTCTAAGCCTTCCTCAGGAGCTAATTCATACACAAATTATTACAACTTTTCAGAAGCAAACAATACACCAAACTTCGAATATATAATACATCCCATCCTGTAAATTGCAATTGCGCAGCATTCTTACTACATGATTCCCTACTGACTTACATACACAACAATAATATAAAGATTAATTTGATATAAACAAATGAAAAACAGTTGCAATAATTTTTGTATGATTTAACACCTGAAGAAGGCGGATGAACTCGAAAGGTCGAGCGAATTAATAAATCAATGGTTGTGGACCACTTGAGAATGGAACAGCTTATAATTTTAACGATTCAGCTAAACAACAACAGCAACTGCAGACATACATTGTATGTACTTGTACTACATTCACCGTAATTTATGCTCGTGTCAGCTTTTCATTTAAATAGAATCCTAGTAGAGATAGTACATGTTGATGCTTAGAGAATACTTCCCATCTCGGATAACAAGTTCAACGAAACGCTCTTTAAAATCATACTCTGTGGAATGCACAGCGGAAGTTGTCATGATTTGAGCGACGACGGCGATTGGCCAAAAGAGCGTCTGGTTGGGAGGGGAATTCCCCCTTAGTTATCCATCTAAACTTGAATGAATTTGAATCTCAATGAAAACACAGTGTATAGTCTGTGATGAAAGTGGTTAACTACCGGACCATGTGTAATCCGAGCCACGGTATACGAAATACCAGTATGGGCACTCCGTGTCGGCACCTTTTATGTCCCCCTGTCCCGAAAAAATACGACTGCAGCGCTGTAGTGTACTGGTTACGACCACCAGAGGGAGTCACCTCCCGACGGCCGGTGTGACCAGACAGTTAGGGATTAAAGGGCATTCTGGATGCCGACGTGAACAGCAATAGACGTGTCTCCTGTGTGTCTCTATTCTACAGCACGTGTACC
>JAQGBX010006040.1:0-12948 GCA_034698745.1 Megaphyllum sjaelandicum
TCCCTACTATTTGGATCTAAAATTATCAGATCAGATGCATAAAAAACCAAAGGAATTTATAACATATACTTCAAAATGGGCATTACTAATCTTACATGACGGACCAACATTTTTTTGAGTCCCTAAAGCCAGAACTGTTTTATGTACTCTCTTAAAAATCGGGAACCATAGTTAAAAAAAGTTGCTACAGAGCTGATGCCCAATCCTGTTAGGGCCCCTTTTGGCTCCAAAACAATACTTGACGTTGGCCACAATATGTTTTATTATAGTTAAATTTAAGATAAACAAAATAATTGATGCCAATGTTTATGCATGTGGCCCAACGAATATAGTGGCTTTCCCTCTAATAATGATATATGATATAGTATTGCAGTATAGTTCACAATTTGTTTTATTAGTTAAATTTAAGAGTATAGTTCCATTTTTACAACATTAATATTTCTCAGTTTTCAATTGTACGCCACAGTTCACATCTTAATAGTATAGTGTATCTATAAATTGAACATCATAATTTCTGGTTTATGCATTTTTTTTTAGTTTACGTAGGCCACTTAGTTTATCTTTGATTCCGTATACTACTTATACTTGCATAATTGGTATATTGTACACTGAAATATAAATTTCCATCAGGAATTTTATCACACAATAGCGGATACAACAATGGCCACACGCTCTAGTATCTAAGCGAGTATCATTACATTGCATGTATGATGCATAGTCATTGTAATAAAAAAACAATATAAGTAAAAGATAATGTGGAAATAAGGTATATATATGTTTCATAGTTTCAGCAAATATTTTGAACTACTTTTTAGGTAAATGCGTTGTTAGTAACAAAATGCATGGAATGGGGTTTGTTTTACTTATTCTAATCATTGGCATTAATACTCAAAATGCCTTTCAACAACGATACGAAAATTATCGTCCGCAAATTATAGTAAGTAAAGAGATTGTTAATCATATGTTTGTTACAGTAAACAACGGCAATTAATTTAAGCCAAATCAGTGCTTTGACTTTTATTAAAGCACAAATATGGCTGCAATCTACGCTTAGCCTATTAACAGTATCAACCTACTAAGTTGACCACCTCCTTAATTTATGGGAGATGGACATCCATATGTTGACCACCTCTGTAAGTTGTATGTTGACCACTTTGGCTGTGACACTCAATATTAATTTAGTGTAGCTATTGTTTGTCCTATAAAGTTAACATGTAAGTACTTTTTTGCGTGCAGAAACTGTTCAAACCAAAGTTTTGGTGTGAATTGTTGGTACATCCTACAATTACAGAAAATTTTCAGTTGAGTGTGACATGATGGCCCAAAGGAAAAAAGCTTAAAGGATAAAGGTTGATCTTTACATTTTCTGGAGAGCAGCAGCCAAAGAAAGGCAGCGTAACATTTTAATGTTAGCAAGACTACAGTTAGAAACATCCAAAGACATAAATGTGAGTACATTATAAAGGGATATGAAATGGAAAATTTCAAAATGCAGATCAACAACAGAAAAGTTGTTGAAGCCCCACGCAGACAAAGCTGCGATGGTTCGGTCTGTCCTAACATTTTGGAGTTCTGATAAGATCCTGGATAGACGTAATTAAGGTAGTACCCAAGGTAAAAAAACCAAGTTTTGTTTTGGATAAGCAGTCATGCTTACCTAGTCCCTACAGTTACAGGAAATTCATCAGAGGTTCAAGCAAGGTTTTAAACTTTAACTTGAAATTTCTTTATTTCTTTTCTTTGGTCGCGCATGCGTGCATCTAACCATCTAATGCATCAACGGCAGTAATCATATGGATTTTCTCCGTGTTTTAGAAAATAAAATGTCAAAAACAGGAAACATGCAAACACTAATTAAAACTTGGTTATTTTTTTTAATATATTTTAAAAGAATACGTAATATATTTTGTTAATATATGTATTTTTAAAAAAACAGTAAAACCTGGAACTATTGTACATTTCCTTTATAAAAAATTCTCCGTATAGTGACCATGACCACCTGTCTATCGTGTACAGTCAACAGTGTGTGTTGTCTTATTTGCAATTTTTACATTGCCAATGTACCTTAAAAAGTGACCAGATAACTGATGAGTCACGTTACATCTTGCTTTAACCCTTGGACATGATGATTCTGTACTTTTTTTGGTTTTGTGGTGTTTTACTACATTTATTACAGTCTGCATGTATAAGTACAGCATACATGTTCATTATTTTAATAGAATGCAGGCACTCTTTGTACAGTGACCAACATTGCATTAATTGTTTGGGTGGTCACTCGTAACAGGATTTACTCTATCCTCGTGTGAATTTTATTTATTAATTTCTCACTGTCTTTTTCTCTATAGTATAATGGTTCGCTCCCTCCCCACTCGCCGGGATCAAACAAATTGGAAGAAGAATTCATCCATAAGGTTGCTCATCAACCGGAAAACATGGCAAAGTTGTTAAAAACAATTAACGGAATGCTGTGCAACAACAACAACCTCAAAGAACAAATTCGTCATAGAATATATTATTTGAAGTTACAATATCCCCCAGAGACTAAAATTTCTCTAAGTATTCGTAACATGTCACTCTTAACCGGTTTCACTGTATTTTAAGAAAATATGTAATATATTAATATTGTTAATATATGTGTTTTTTAAAATAAAACAAATTATTGCATGGGGAGAAGGTCAAATTTTAACGCGTTTTTTGATGTTCATCGTCTATTTCGTTCAGCCGTTTATTTCGGTCAATATCTCAGCAACCAAAGTGATCGAATTTAGCAGCTTTCACTGTATATACTCAAAAAGATGATATAGAATTTCTGCATACATAGTTACATTTTTACAACATTAATATTTCTCCTTGTTCAATTGTATATACACTGTAAGTCATATCAAGTTCACATCGTAATAGCAGTGATAACCTATATCGTTTTATTTTACGTGATAATTTCTGGATTATGCATTTTTTTAGTTTATGGCAAATTAGTTTATCCTTGTATACACTACTTACACACGTATAAACGGTATATTATACACAGAAATATAGATTTTCATCTGAAATTTTATCCCACAATGGCGTATATACAACAATAGGCCACACGCTCCGGGTATCATTTCATTGTATATATGACGCATATTCATTGTTACTAAAACACAATAAAATTAAAAGATAATGCGAAAATAAAGCATATTCAAATGATAGTTTCAGCAAATACTTTGAACTGCTTTTTATGTAAACGTAATTATCAGTATAACAAAATGCAGGGAATTGGTATTGTTTTACTTATTTCAATCATTGTCATTCATACTAAAAATGCCTTTCAACAACGAAACGAAAATGAAAATAATCGTCCGCAAATGCCAGTAAGTAAAGAGATTGTTAATCTAATATGTTCGTTAGTTGTTACAGTAAACAACGGCAATTATTTTAAGCCAAATCAGTGCTTTATTGACTTTTATTAAAGCACAAATATGGCTGCAATCTACGCTTAGTCTTCTTACATGTACAGTAATTTTTCTGATATTTGATAATACCAGTGGATTATTTTTGATTACTAAAATATAGTTATGTATTACGTACAGTACATGCATGTTTCAATTACAAATTCATAGGCAAATGTAACATGCTTTTTCATCTTAATGTCTTACAAATATACCTATATATAATTCAAAAAATCCTAGGCACCGCTGGGCTTGCCAGTAGCTCCATATAATACCAACTTTCATTTTACAGTACTCTTTGACTACCAAGTTTTGTGAATTTTTCTTGAACGCGTACTCGTCCCAAAGACCAAATTCGTACTCGCCGATAAAGTCCGATCCGATGTACGCTTGGACAGAGCAGTACTGCCGAAATATGTTGGATAGGAGCTCGCCCCATCAAGAACGTATCGAACCAAGAGGGGAAATTTTCAAATCACTCGTGAAGTATTTCACCACTATTGCTGGAAATGGAATTGATAATTCAGCAAGTATGGTGAGTTTAACAGAAGTGATCATTTTGATGAGTTTAAAAAAATAATGTCGGTTTGTTGTGTGATCTTAATCACGCTCCTCGTTTCAGCAGGTATTACAAAATGTAGTTTTATCTTGATGACAGCTATAGGTGGATCCATGGTGATTTTTTAAATGTTGGTTTTCTTTTTTTATCTGTGATCCAAGCAAGAAAATTAAGTCCTGTTTACTTGTTAGCGTTGATGAAACTTCATTGAAGACATCAACATGTTTAAAAAAAATAATATTCGTAACCCGTTTTTTTACAAAAAAAATATTTTTGGTGGTCGCGAAGGAGTGGTTACCGGGCGCCTCTAGGCGACCCTCTTATTTTACACAATTTATTCTAATGGTATGATGTGTAAACTTCACAATTCAGCTTGTTGATTCGTACCATAAATGTACAATCATAGACATTAGAATGTACATACAGTACTGGCAATATTTACTATTCGATAAACACTTAAAAAAAGGTATACAATATGGAACCTTTAAAAGGTTCAATCCCTTGCTACAAAGGCATAACCTTTTCGGGTTCTATATAGAACAAAAAAAAAATTCATATCAAGGTGCTTTCTTAATGGCTAAAATTGAAATTACAATGGTTTAAATTTAAAATGGTTTAAATGGTCTTAAATACATGTATGTATTGAATATATCACCACTTTGAAATGATAAAACTTTAAGAGTATGCTTAGACTAACCGCCTTAATTGTAACAACAATTGAGAGAAATATATGATTTATATTTTTGCAACTTAATTGTCTATTTCGTCAATGTCCTGAAGCAGACTGCCAGGCCAAGATCCTAATCGGACACACAGGCCAGGATCCTTGGCGGACCCGCTAACCACTGCTAAAGTTATGCTCTATTCTTGATTTATGATCAAATAAGGCAAATTAGTTGTGCAATTATTAGAAGAAACTACAGTAAAACCTGGTTTGGTTGGTTGGTTTGTGGATTTTTAACGTTGGCTTATTTCTGCACACGAGGGCTAAACACCATGCAACGCCAGGGGATGTGTTAGCATCACCTACCTGGGAATTTTGCCTACGATGGGAGACTTCCTCCCCCACAAGAGGGATCTTTAACGTGCAGAGATCAAACGGGACCTCGGTTTAAACTCTCATCCGAAAGAGCCGCCACTTAGAGAATTTTGCATACATCCTCAAATTCTCACCGACCTCGACCGGGGAGCGAACCCCGCTAATTAGGATAGAGAGGCAAGCGCATAACCTCTCGACCATCGGCGCTGGTCAGTAAAACCTGGAAAAGTGACCACCGGTTTATGTTGACCAATTTTTAGTGTAATTGGTTATCATAGCGTACATTTCCTGCATAAAAATTCTCCATATAGTGACCAGTGACCAGTGTGTGTTGTCTTTTTTTTGCAATTTTTACATTGCTAAAGCATGCATACCTTAAAAAGTGACCAGATAACGGATGAGTCACGTTACATCTTGCTTTAACCCTTGGGCATGATGATTCTGCACTTTTTTTACTATACGTGTATAGTAAACACGCATATAAGTGCAGTGAACATGTTCATTATATTAATTTAATTCAGGCATTCTTTGTATTGTGATCACCTGTGTACAGTGACCAACATAGCATTTTTTTACGGTCACTGTTAACAGGTTTTACTGTACATGGTCCTGCCACTCCATCACCCCCGCCTGTCTCGCTGAGGCTATATAGCTCAGTCAGCACCAAGTTCCCCCCACGTTCCGTGGGGGGCCCATTGGTTTCATAATTACTTTCAACCAGATCAAAGAATTTAATAATGCATAACAAAAGTACCTTATTTTTGCAGGTTTCCAATATATTCAAAACTGTAGGCCAGACCACAAAACTTGCGGGACAAGCTTACGCAAACATAAGCAAACTTGCTGCACTCACTCAAGTATACAATGGTGCATTGAAGTTAGGTAAAAATTTACGTGATGACGCTTATCAAATCTTCCTACGTGGAATTAAGGACGCAGGCTTAGTGAGGGGAAAATAACAACAAATCGATTGATTACTGCATTACCAATAAAGCATGCAATAACGCTTCAATTTGGAAAGACAACATTGACTATTGTAGTTATAACATTCTGTAATCATCCATTATTTTTAACCCTGCACATGTAGCTTCTAAAATGCAGAATATATACTGTATATACGTGCAGAATATATAGCTGTCAAACAATTAGATAATCATAACATTTCCTCAAGTGCTGAATATATCAATTTGCTTTGAGAGCATATTATTGTTTATACTGTATAATAAATAATAACTTTCAAAGCAAACTGATATATATATATATATTCAGCACTTGAGGAAATATGTTGTGAATATCTCATTGTTTGAAACTTAAAACCATTAAATTGTGATGCATGGGTTGCATTTATAATTGTAATTATATATAACCATTGGTGAGTTTCTTACTGGTAATAAAGTATAACTATATTTAAACTGAACTTTTAAATGTATTGTATCGTAATCAATTTGTTTTGTTGTTGTTGTTTACAAATGTTCCATCATATACACCTGCAATGGTAAATCTAATAAAATGTATTCCGTTACGATATAGGTAACAAATTGCATTAACAGGGTTCCCCCAGTAATTTGATTTTAAACTTCCCTGACTTTTCCAGGTTTAAAAAAATTTCCCTGACCAATGACAACGTGAAAACTTGACATGTTTTCAAAAATTGACACTTAATTTTTTTTAAATTTACTACATGTAACGACAAATTTAAAAATTAACATCATTTTTTTTTACCAATTTAAAAAAATTGCGTTGAAAATTTTTTTAAATGGGAAAATTTTGTACTCGGAAAATGTTAAATTTGTGCTCGGAAAAAGTAACAAATTTTGCAATTTTTTTCTTGAAGGCTGCCCTAAAACGAAAAAGTTGTCTTAGAAGAAATTAAAGGATTAACGTTTTACTTACCGTGTAGGTTCCAAAAGGATCGTCCTGTTTCCGGTAATCCCTCTGTTTTACGGCCCTTCAGTGGATTTCGAAAGCTCCCCCTTGGAGCTTCAACGTGGGCTTCTCGCATTGCGTGGAAGCCATCCGCTTGCTTCTTCGCCCTAATTTCCGGCGAAATTACAGGGAAAAATTTGAAAATTTGGCGAAAATACAGGGTGTCCCCCAGCACGCAATCCCACAGAAAACTAGTTACTCGGAAAACGTGGACAATTTTGCTAATTTGTACTCTGAAAACGTGGAAAATTTTGAAAATTTCTACTCGGAAAACGTGGAAAATTCTGTAATTAACATTTTTCGATGCTACGATTTGCGGTCGAACATTGTGATAATAATTACTACAACTTTAGATTGGAAATCGGGGCTTGAAAATTTACAACGAGCAAGACGAGGAAGTGAAGACAAACTTAAAAAAAATAAATGACTCCTAAAATAATTAGACCGGAAAGTTCCTCTTAAATCTTCATACATTTTAGATTTAGATATTTGACAGAATTTTGATACATTCCTGTAAAAAGGTGTAGAATTTAGTTTTTTATGGAAATTAATGGATACGTTTGCATCCAGTAACTATTTAGGAAGTCTTCATATAGAGTCGTAAATAAGGAGCCATTTTCAAATTCCATGTTTTTTTTTTTTAATGAGCAAATTGACAATATCTTTAAATATTCAGATACATCCATGCTGGAGGAAACATAGCAAACTTTTTGCCGTTACCTACAGTTGCCAGCTGTTTCTAAAACAAATGTAAAATTATGTAACCAATAAAGTAAGTTATGCCATTATTAATTGCAAAGAAAATATTAATAGATTCTAAAAAAATTTTGCAAACTAACTTAAATGAGAGTACAATCTGCCTTTAAAAATAGAAGCAAATCTGTTACAGGTATCCGCACCCACTTCATCTCTTCCGAAAGGTTGTCACCATACAAAGAATGCCTTAATTAAATTAAAATAATAAACATGTACACTGCACTTATATACATGTAGGCCTACACTGTAATACACGTTGTAAAAAACTACAAAACCAAAAAAGTACAGAATCATCATGTCCAAGGGTTAAAGCAAGATCGATGTAACGTGACTCATCCGTTATCTGGTCACTTTGTAAGGTACATTGGCAATGTAAAAATTGCAAAAAAGACAACTTACGTTGGTCACTGTACACAATAGACAACATGGTCACCATACAGAGAATTTTTATGAAGGAAATGTACACTATAAAAAACAATACACTAAAAAGTGGTCAACATAAGCAGGTGGTCACCTTTCAAAAATGGTCACTTTTCCAGGCTATACTGAATACGAGTGTCCAAAGGTGATGTATATTAATTATGTAACAAAGTATTTTGTCCACTCTCCAAACGTATTGAAATCGTAATTAAAGGAATACATGTCCAAAATGTACATGTATCGAATTCGTTTATTGAAAACATACATCCTTTGACCGAAAACATCGGGATAAATGGAAAATATTTCAAGTTATGTTTATTATTTTAATTTAATTCAGGCATTATTTGCATAGCGACCACCTGTGTACAATGACCAACATTGAATTTTTTTTTTTGTTGATCGCTCTTAACAGGTTTTACTGTTCACTGTATATATTTTTTTCTTTTTTGTGCCTAAAACGTGAAATTCTTCCAAATCCAAGTTCAAACACGTTTGTTTGTTTGCAACGCATTGTACTGGACAATGGTATCTTCTTTTTCATCGTTCATTGACCCATATAGGCCAGAAGGTCCTGACAAAACCCCTTGACCCCCAACCAACGATGACGTCCATTTACCCTATTTTTTGGTTGACCACGTCATAGCCATTGAACCCCTGGTTCCTTACCTTCCTCCAATGATGGTTATAAAAGACGAAAGTCAGTGGGCTTGGACTTGGAATAAAATTATTATTATTATTATTTATTATTATAATACAGTGAAAGGCGCTTAATTCGAGCTGCCACTGCGCACCAATGCGAAAAAATTTACAGATGAACAGATAAGGACAAAATTGCTGGAAATTAGAACCAAAGTGATCAAATTAATCACCTCGTCGAAAAACGAAACATCGCACTTTCTCTTTCCTCCCCCCCCCCTTCACAACTCAATCATTGATTGAATTAATTCGATAACGTTGGTGAAAACTTATTCATCGTGCTATACCAACGCGAAAACATCGGTTATTTGCCTTTTTATCAAGGGTGACAAAATCCGTGCTTTACTTAATTAAGATATATGCATGGGCCAGATTTACATAAAAAAAGGTTGTAAAAATTTGAAGAAGATTCTGAAACCTCGTAAATCGGAATCACTGCATAACTTTGGTGTAATGCTGTGCTGCCTGCCGTTACGGGCAGTGATATGCAGATCGTAATTTCACTGGAACAATGGAAAACGTACTGAAAATTGGGCGTGAGAATGAGCGTGGAAAAAGGAAGTTTATGAAGCATGGCCCATAAACAAGCAAAAAATAAATTACAATTGTACATAACGCAATGGGAAAGTGAACACATTTTATGGATAGTTAAAATGCGAAATGAGCATTGTACTACTTGTAACATAATTTCAGCAATTTGCAGAAAATTGAAATGATGAAGGTTGGCATGATTTCATTATTGAAATAGCCATTTAACAGAAATATTTTCAAATTCACATTTGAAATCTTTCAAGAAAAACAAGAACCTAATTTGTGGCTGCTGACACGATCACCTATTTAATTAACAATACAGAAAAAACCGGTGACCACTGTACACAGCACAGGTGGTCACTATACAAAGAATGCCGGAATTAAATTAAAATAAGCAACCACACTGTACTTGTGCATACTATAGTAAAAAACCACAAAACCAAAAAAGTACAGAATAATCATGTCAATGATTCCAAGTCGTTGGAAACAACGTCATCGCGCGCCGAAAGAGTAAACATCGCACCCCCACTTCACAGCTGAATCACGGATTGAATAAATTCGATCACGATGAATTGGTTCCAATTTCCAGCGATTTTGTCCGTAATAAATGATGAACAGATTGACCGTATACGAGCGTTACAAAACTTTGAACATTTGACCACTTTGTGTTTGGAAAATGTAGAAACTTTTAAGAATGTGTCCACAGAAGTATACTACTCACAGAAACAGGTAGGAAATGTTACAAATCTGTACTCCAAAACAGTCGAAAATTTGTGAAAATTTTTACAAGAAAGGGTTGGAAATCTTGAAAATTTATATTAGCAAAACTGTTGAAAGTTGTACAAATTTGTTTTCGAAAAATGTTGAAAGTTTTACAAATCTGTTTTCGAAATTTGTTCAAAATTGTACTCCAAAACTGTTGAAAGTTTTGCAAATTTGTTTTCGAAAAATGTTGAAAGTTTTACAAATTTGTTTTCTAAATCTGTTCAAAATTGTACTCCAAAACTGTTGAAAATTTCGCAAATTTGAACTCGGAAAAACGAAGAAAATTTTGCAAATTTGAACTCGGCAAAACGTGACAAATTTTTAAAATTTGCACTCGGGAAAACGTAGACGATTTTGCAAATTTGAACTTTAGAAAAAGTGGAAAAATTGTGCTCAAATTTTCCAAGGACAAATTTGCAAAACTTTTTACATTCTCTGAATACAAAATTGTCAAATTTAAAGAAAAAATATCATGGAATTTTTTTAAATTTTTTCATTTTTCCACGTTAATTTTTTGTAATTGTCATTTGTAAATGTTGCAAAATATTTTTCTGCGTCTATTTGGCAAAGTAAGTCAATTTCTGACATTATCGTTGGTCAGGGATTTTTTTCAAAACCTGGAATACTGACTGGTAACATTTTTAACATTTTCCAAGGATTATAAATTTGCAATATTATGCAGACTTGAAAAATCTGGAAAAGTAATCACGGAACTTGAAAAATATCTGGAAGCCAGGAAAGAATGATTTATTTGATAAAGTCAGTGAATTTAAACGTGGTCATGTTGTCTCAATTCAAAATGAATACATGTACTTCTAAGTGGTTATTCAAAATTATTCACGTTTCCCAAGTGCTACTTTTAAAAAGTTAAAAACTTTTCGTGATACAAATTTGTCATCGTAAACTACAGCAAATTTGTCCTCTAAAATGTTTTCAAATTTAAATTTGTACTGGGAAAAAATTGAAAGTGTTCAAATGGGCCCTGAGCTGACCACGTAGAAGCATTAATTTTGAATTGTGACAACATGAATACGTTGAATTTTCCTGACTTTATCGAATAAGTCATTCTTCCCTGACTTCCAGATATTTTTCAAGTTCCCTGATTACTTTTCTAGATTTTTCAAGTCTGCATAAGGTGGGGGTACCCTATAACTGATATTGCAAATTTATAATCCTTGGAAAATGTTACAAGTCTGTATTCCAGGTTTTTAAAAATTCCCTGACCAACGATGATGTCAGAAATTGACTTACTTTGCCAAATAGACACAGGAGAATATTTTGCAACATTTATAAATGACAATTATAAAAAAAATTAACGTAGAAAAATGTAAAATTTTAAAAAAAAATCCATGACGTTTTTTTTTTAATTTGACAATTTTGTATTCAGAGAATGTAGAAAGTTTTGCAAATTTGTCCTTGGAAAATTTGAGCACAATTTTTCCACTTTTTCTAAAGTTCAAATTTGCAAAATCGTCTACGTTTTCCCGAGTGCAAATTTTAAAAATTTGTCACGTTTTGCCGAGTTCAAATTTGCAAAATTTTCTTCGTTTTTCCGAGTTCAAATTTGCGAAATTTTCAACAGTTTTGGAGTACAATTTTGCTACGTTTTTCCGAGTACAAATTTGCAAAACTTGGACTAATTTCAGAGGGCAAATCTGCAAAATGTTTTTGAACACATTTTAGCCTATTCCGAATTGCCTATTCCGGCAATTATCGTGGAAAAATTTGCCGAGTTTTGGAGTACAAATTTTAGAAACTTTTCACAGTTTTCGAAATCAAATTTTAAAAATTTTCAACTGTTTTCGAAAACAAATTTGCACAACTTTCAGCAGTTTCCCTAACGTACACTTGCAAGATTTCCAACCCTTTATTGTACAAATTTGCACAAATTTTCGACTGTTTTGGGGTACAGATTTGCAACATTCTCTACCTGTTTCTGTGGACAGTTAAATTCTAAAAATTTTCTACATGTTCCAAATACAAAATCGTCAAATGTTCAACGTTTCATAACGCTTTATTTGTGAAATTTTTAAACTTTTTTTGCTAATTTTGAAAATTGCTGAAAATTGTCCTCAGTAAATATCGCCAAATGTCGGATGTGTCCTGAGTCGATTTCGCAAAATAGTGGCTAATCTCGGCATACAGTACGTCGATTTTGGCGTTGTCATTTGTCAGGGATTTTTTTTGAAAACTTTGAAAAGTCAGGGAATTGAATATGATCGGTTCTGGGGGAACCCTGTTAACCACTTGGGAACCACCTTAAATCTCAATCTCGGAATAAATTGAAGTAAAATCCAGGGTTCCTCCCCCCCCCCCTGAAAAAGTCATGAGAATTCAATGCAGTCATGGCGATCAGAAATTAATACCTCTACTATAGGTTAGCTCAGGGCCCATTTCACACTGATTACGTGACTCCGCCATTTTGGAACGTCGTAGGCAACGTCGAGGCAAGGCGGCTGACGCATTCTTTCACGCTTTAAAAATGCCGTATTTTCCGAACTAATCAAAATACTGCCTTACCCTATGTCGTCCGCCCTTAATATGGGTGAGCACTTTTACAACATCTTTATTTATCGTTATGTATTTCATCCCATTACCGCTTTTCAACAATGTTGCTAAAGTAAATTCCCTCCGACGTTTCTGTTGTGTTTTTCACGTATATTACAAACAAGTGTTTACGTAAATATACTGTTTTTTAAATGCAGTATAAATATAACAAAATGACATAGGCCTATAATGTTGTGTTAATATTATGGTTTCAGGAATTAGTGTTTAGGACCAAAAGATACTCATGGATTTCCAGAACAGGGTTGGATCGAAGACGG
>JAQGBX010006041.1:0-12948 GCA_034698745.1 Megaphyllum sjaelandicum
CACTGTACACAATAGACAGGTGGTCACTGGTCACTATACAGAGAATTTTTATGAAGGAAATGTACACTAGAAAAAACTATACACTAAAAAGTGGTCACCATTCAAAGGTGGTCCCTTTTCCAGGTTTTACTGTACTTAACATTAAAACTCTGAAGCAGGAACTACACTGTAGTTGCCTGAAGACATTTATGGCTAACTTTCTTTAAATACACCCAAAATTATATCTGTAACTTCACCTACAGTCAGTGCTCTTACCTTTTAAGAAGTTCACATCTGGAGGGAAAGTTCGCAGAAGATCAAGGATGTAGTAACGCCCATCATTTCCGATGATCCCCTTGCACTCCACGGAAGAAGCCAGCTCCACTTCCTCGCCTTTTTCGCTCAGAACCCTTGATGGAGAAAACAGTTTAGACAATTGTAAGATGAAGACATAACAAGCTGGGAAGAAACATTTACTTGTGTGGCAGAATCTTCAGCTGAAGTGCAGCTTTGCCAAGCTAAATCAAAAACGGAATCAAATAAGGTTTTGAGCGACAGTCTATGGTTCAAGCAGAGATTCAATGTTTAAACTTACGAGTTCCATGTACTTGGCATTTGTCACCACGGTCTTCCCAAAATCGATGGAACCGTAGACGACGGACTGCTCTTGTTCTCGTTCCAGGATGCCTGTTGGAAGGGAAAAAGAAAACAACGAACCAATAAATCATATGAAATCAAACGATGCCCCTAAATTCAGGGATTTTTAAATCCCTAAAAAATTTTGAGATTTTCTATTCATTCACTCGCCTGGAATAATGGACTGGGCAGTAACCCGGTAACCACGGTAATCAATGACAACCGTCCCCAGAGTGTACAATCCCTCCAAATCGACGGTACTGTAAACCCGCACACCCTGCAGATCATTTCTCTGAGGAAGAAGAAACATGCAAAATTTTGCAAATTTTTTATGGTTGATGTCCTTATAAATACATGTATTACATTTGCTTTTGAGAACAACAACAAAGTAGTTATACATTTTTTATAAAAATTATTTGAATTTATCACACACAAAAATCCACTTTGCAGAGAAAAGAGGTTCCGAAACTGAGCAAAACATTACATTTAAAACACATTAGCAACAAAAAAAACTTATTCAACCGGCCTAATTGCCACTCACCGGTGCCGCAAATGCAGCAGCATCTCCTCCAAGTTCCTGGTAGTGATTTCTGACATCAAACCCAAGACTGAAGAATATATTGTTCCAAATGAACATTTGCATTCTGAAAAGTGGCAAAAAAGGATCATCAGCACTGTGCGGACACCAGCAGCAAGATATGTTTACAAATCAAAAGTATGGCTTACTTAGGCTCTTCTCCTGGATTAATGGCCATCACATTACCATCAATAACAGCCATTGCACCTCTGGAAGCTGCTGTGACAAAGTCACTGTGCACTTTGAATATGGCACGTTCACGCAAAAGCCGCTCTGGAAGTGTTTTGCGAGGTAGTTCCCGCGTTGTCTGAAGCTCTTCGTTCCAGTCCCTTGTTTGTCCTGGAACGTGCTCCTCGTAGCCCAACTTGGAAGAATTTGCTACAGAAACATAAATAATCCGGATAAATTAAAACTCTGCAAATAGTGCATTTCCAGAAAAATATCTGAGAAGGACAGAAAAGTTTTGTGAAATCTGAAGACTGATTAGGAAACCGGATATGTTTTAAACTAAGATCTGCTTTGAATGATTTTAAATATTTGGGAATGTAAATCCCCGGAGAAATGCCATAGAATAAGGAATGATTTCAAATTGCTTTGAAAATGTTGAGAATGTTAGCAGGAATGACCAAGGCAAGCATTATTAGAGCTTCCTCACCATCTTCAGCTCGGATGGCATCCACATTGTGGTCCAGCAGTGGCGCCGCCCATTGGTAGAGCTGATAAGGCGTGGCAACGCGCTCAAAAGGATGCCTCTGAGTCCTAAAGCATGTCAAAGAGGATTTGATAAGAAACTCCATCATAGAATTAGTGGAAGAACAGAAAAGTGAAAACCTGCCTCATTTTTTGCAGGAGCGCAAAGTTCCGTTTGAAGCTCGGACTGATCTGGTTAAGCACCTCGATTAAAGAGTGGCATAGGTGGTTGGGCACAGCAGGTTTAGGGTTGAACTCCTCCTCGTTGGACCTGCATAGTTTCAGAAAGGCATTTAAAATAATGCATGTTGGCCAATAATATTGTAATTACAGGGGAAATGAATAGCAGCACTTACTGATTCACGAAGAAGCCCCGCGTGGACGCAGTCACGTGGAACCTCTTGTCCTCGAGGGTAATAACTTGGAGATAAAGAAGATCACCTGCAAAACAATAAACAAACATTCATTTAGACTAACAGCATGCGTTAAACCAGACTTGAATTTTGACTAAATTTTTAGGTATTCAGAAAGAAGCAATTCGCAAGAAAGTAACTTTGAAAATTCTAAAAGTTAAATTTCAAGATGAGTTAATATCAAGCAAGCAGTAAACTCAAGTACCATGCATCTTCCGGGTAGCTGGTGGTGGATTCCAGCCACTTGGAGTCAGAACCTTGATGCATTGTGGTCCCTGCAACGAATTTATTAAATCATTTCATACTTTAATTATTTGCAGATGAAGTTATAGGCCACAATTGACCCCACCTTCAGTTCCTTAACCTGTGGCTGCAAAGGCATTAGGAGCCGCTCTTTACCAGTACCTGGCATGATGTAATCTGGTGGTGTGCAATCTATAGATTCTGGTCGAGATTTCTTCTTTTCTGTAGCCACAATGGTAAAAAAATTAGCATCTGATGGAATAAAGGCAGTGCTTTTCAAAAAAAAAAACAACATGAAAAAGTTGACTCTTGCAACATTTGGAAAATGGCTTGTTGAAAAGTAAGCAATCGAATAATGGATCACACTTTAAGAAAAATTGCAAATAACAATAATAAAATTTCAAGATTACAAGATTTCTTGGAGGCAGATTGTTCCATAAAATAGATCAATTATTAGTCATCAAAAGGAAGATAAGTACTCACCAAGAATATCACCCTGTGTAACAGTGTTGAGAAACGATAGCGAGCTGCAGTCAATGCCATTGTAAGCGTCCATGGGGTCAAGCGACTTGAGCAGGTCGCGCACGTGACGCACATGGATGCGGGCCTCCCGAACTGAGTAGGGCTCTGAGAAAAGATAAGTGGATTGTTATCTGGTGTACTACGTGGCAAGCTTCCTTTAGCAAATGAAGAGTAATGCAGCATTACCTTCCACGACTTTAATGACTGACCCCTCTGTAAGCCCTTCGATCGTCTTCAGTTCAGAGAAATTGTCCATTGTGACGCCATCTAGTTGCAGTGAAAAGCACGTGCGATGGCAGGTGTCCTCACGGTCCATCAGAAGCTGGTGGATTTCTTGCACCAACTCCATGCAGCTCACCTTTAATAGTTGAATTTTTACTTCAGCATAAAACCTCATATTACTTTACAGAACCACACATTCAACCACAATCGTCCAAATTCTACAATTCCAAGAACTAATGTTTCTACGGAAATTTGCAATAAATTTGTAATTTATTTGCAATAAGACTTAATCATACTGGAGATGCTCTCCAAACAAATAAGATTATCTTTAACCTGGGACCAACCTGGAAGTCAAAAGGCTCGTTGCCTGGAGCCGCGATCTTGATGTTATACCCTGTGTCTTGGAAGACCAGCACTTCCTGTCCGGCATCCTCTTCCTTTTCCTTTTCGTCCTTCTTGTCCTCTTCGACATCTTTAGCCTCCGGTTTGCTGGACTTGAGTAGCCCGTTTGCCAATAGCTGGGCCTCCAGGTCATCGTCATCCTCATCACTACTCGCTTTTCCATTAGTCACAGCATGACCGTTCAACATGGGGAGGCATCCGTTGGTATCCAGTATCCGGCGAGAGGTGTTCGGCGTGTCCGGCAGCTCACAATCGCTAGCTGACGTCGGGCTCTCGGGTAGGGAATCTCCCTTCTCTTCATCGGCCGATTTCTCGCTTCCATTGGCAACTATGAAGAGAAAGATTAACATTGATTTTTGGACAAACATACGGTACATGATATCATAAATGGCCATGTCATGAAAATGACACCTATCTGAGGCCCTGACTGATGTGGTCTTGGCATTTTAGAACCGACTATTTAGAGATACCATCAAAACTAACCCAGCAGTCACCATGACCAGTCATCACTTCAAGACATCTATTCAATGGCAAACTGGGCAGCAATCCCAGTTTACAAAGTGTTCTGTTGAACATCATCAGATTCAAAATGGCAGATCAGCAGACGGCTGTATGGTCGTTGACTGATATGCCTTTCAAATCCAGAAGTGACAACGTCGTCATTGGTCGAGGAAAGTTTTTTAGCAATTTAAAAAAGTATTTCTGAAATATTTTGTTGTTGAAAAACGTGTCATTGGACCACCATTTACTGTATGTCCTCCTAGTGGCACCTTTTTCCAGTGTGTGACACAGTCTGGCCCACTTTTCTACAGCACTTAAGATGGCCGTCCCATCAGAGACAACTATTTTTACACTGCAGAAGCTGTTTGCTCGTGATTCTAGCCACGTGGTTGCCACTATGGGAAGCAAGTAAGGAAATCACGTGAATCCAGACGGAATTAGGGGATGACAAACAACGGTTCTCAAATTCCTCGCGCATCAACAGCACCCAGACTGCTGCTGAGGCTCATCCTCAACTGATGGAAGTTTTGCTTTTGCAAATTTGGTTGTCGGCTAGTGATGCAGCACGGGTTTTTTTTTTTGCCCCGGTTTCAAGAGCTGGGCTCACCCTCACGAGTGTGCGCTACCCAAAGAATAACGGTAGCCATTTGAACTTTAAATAGCACGCCATTCTTCAAGGGTGGACCCGAGCCATAAATAGGAGCCAATTGGCTTCCCCGACGGTTCTGAAATCTTAGCCTGGTCTCGAACTCGTGAGCGTCGAGTTGGCTACGAAAGCCGAAGACTGCGAGACCCAAATTTAATGAGAATGAAAATCTGATTTAAGAAAATGTTTTCTTGTACGACTTATTTATTGACAATGTCCGAGGCATAACTTGAAAAAAAAATTATGACTTCTTTGCAGATGAAAAAAAAAGACCATCCATTGAAATTTGGAATTTCACATACATTTTAAAATGAAGTTTTTAATCCTTTTCTAATCAACGAATTGTTAAGCATTGTAGAAAATATGTAAAATAATTGTATGCATCAAGTTTTGCAGCTCTGACTTTCACTTACTCAAATCAGGTACTGTACTGAGAACATTTTAAAAAAGTTCAAATACATGCTCATGTACATCGTAATTATTTGACCGCGTTATCAGGGTGGTCACAAAATTTTCATTTTTAATTTCCCTGACTTTTCCCTGACTAAAATCCAAAATTACCTGACCAAAAATTTACTCGTTAATGCATATCAATTTTTTTGTCATGATTAAAAATAGAATAACAATTGCAATGAGAAGCTTGACAAAACTCTAGATTTTCTTACAAGTCTAGCTGAAGAGGATTGGGGATGGAGCTGTTAGCAGACTGAGTGCATGGCATTTCCATGACTTCCCTGATCTTTAACCACCCTGGTTATATGGGCCTGATTTCTTAAAATTTATTTCCTAAGAAGCCATCCATTTTCTTAGCAAAACAAAAATCAGCCCAAACTTTAATTTTATGTAAAAAAAATAAAAAAAAATCAATTCCGACAAAGTGATTTTTTTCCATCAGGGAAACTAAAAATAGTAAGTTCAGAAAAATCTTGGAATATTTGTTAAGGTTTTAATAATTTTTAATAGGTTTCTATAACTAAAAGACTTAATGACCCAATGGACGAATAAAATTGCATGCACCGTACTATCCCTATCTATGCACAGTCATATTTATCGCGATATGTGCAGTAGTAAAATTAGTTTTATTACTTTAAAATCGGGCTTTTTAACCGCAGTTTCACACCAAAACCGCCATTGATCTAAGATTTCTCAGAAACATATCACGTTCACCGCAATAAAACAGCAATATATTTCGCTTCATAAAACTGCAACTATCCCAGTTTGCTTTTGCTTAGAGCCAGGAGTACCGTGAAGAAAATGAGCGAACTTTGCTTTATTGGAATCAAATCTGCAAACCTCAAACACTCAAAAATTGCATCATATTGGCTAGTGTTTGGGACTCCTCGGTATGATTACCCGTCTTACGTGGCTTCCCTGATGACATCCTAATGGTCGTTTTTTTCTTCTTGAAATTCACCAAAAATGACAGTGAAAACTCCACACTTTGGCTCCTTATGAAACTCTTTACTTGGGCAAAACTTTTACACTAACAATTCACTGATAACAGTCCTTTGATTCAGCATCAGCAAAACTAAACTGAAAACTCAATTCCAATTCAAATTGAAAATTCTAAAACTTCCTCTTTCTTTTCCTATTCAAAAATCATGTGCAAAAAGATGCACATGCAAGATGATAAAAATCATGCATGTGCAGCCATTCTGAATTTTAAGCTTAAAAAACTTAAATGCACTGGATTGAAGAGGGCATCCAAACAGCTAGCTTGTCAGTTTTCAAGATTAAGATCACCTGTCGCAGCAAGCTTCCCTTTGCCGTATTTTCGGCATTTTATTCTAATTTCGTAAAGCAAGCTGCACAAAAATGAACAGAACCTACAGAAAAAATAAATGTTGGCAAAGCCAAGGTAGTCCGTCATTTATGTCGGAAACCGGAGGGGAAACCCCCAGCCACACATCAGGCATACCAAACAGGTGTGCCTATGACCTCGCTCACTGCCGTGTCAAGACCTCTTTCCTGTTGTAGAATGCTGTTATGGCATATTCATTGATGGCGGAGCAGGCTTTTGGGAAAGCAGAATCGTAAAAAGATTCGCAACATCAACGAGATTCGAGCGCAGACTGGAACCTTTAGAAATAAAACTTCCCTTTGCAGAAGGTTGAAAACATATTGATCATCTCTCATGCCAAAAACTGTCAGGTTTTTGGCAATTGTAAACTCTGAAGCTAGAGCGCCATGGACAACTGGTTGACAATCACGAGGTTTGCAAATGAAGAGAATCTTCTCTAAGAATATCTTAGATATCGTAAGAAACAAACAGATTTTAAAAGATCGTTAGAAAAAAGCATCCTTAGAAGATTCGTACGTCCAAACTCAACCTTGAAAAATGCACCCAAAAACCATCTTTGAAATATTTTCATAAAAAATAACAGAAAAAAAAGCTTTCAAAGAAACCCTGGAAAAATAACCCCGCAGATTTGATGGATTCGCGAAAAATCATTCATATCGAAATACAAAAATTAAAGTGTCAAAGATTCAACGTTGTCAATCAATTATGCAGCATTGGTTTAGTAAGGTTTTGCAATTTGGGATCATCCATAAAGGACATCCTGTATTCCCCCCCCCCCCCAAATTTTGAAAACAGCTTGTTGATTACATAAGAGATTTTTACTATGTTCTTTATCAATTTTAGCATTGATAATATTACTATTAGTGAACCATAGACCTACAGAATATTATAGATATTTAAACAGATGAAATAAAATTGAATAAGGTGAACCTCCGGCCTACAGAATATTATAACTAAGTAAAACTGACAAAACAAAATTAATTTAGGTGAATTATCTACAAAGTTTCAAAATCTGATTTTAACCAAACATCCATACTTTTAATTGTTAACATGGCTGCTCACATGCTTTCAAAATAGCCCACATATCCAGAATGACAATGAACTACCTGTACCGATGAACTGTACAAATACAGTTACATGGATGGCCCCTTTAAGAAATTAGTAAATTTCTAAAATTGCAAAGCTCCGAAACACGTTGTCACCAATAAATAAATTACAGATTTGAGAAAATGTTTAAGCACGGAGGAACATCTTGCGGTTAATCTTAAAAACATTTGTAATAGATAGTTAAACAACTCGCGAGAATTCGCTTCAATGATACATTGCATTGACCCCCATCCGTGTCATATGGACCCAATTAAGATATGTCTAACGCGACAATATGGCCACGGAGGCCATCTTGAAAGACTACCGCCATACCACCTACCCTTGAAAAAAAATCCTTGACAAATTTCCAGAAAAAAAACATGTAGTGGGCGATAAGATAATTTCACTGATACGATATAGATGTCTCCGAGCATACTGTAAATAAAAACTTAAGGTACCGAGAAAAGATTCGGAATTTTCAGTTTTCCAAAAATTCAGGAGACTCCCAAAATGGCTAATTTGCGTGTTGGCGAATCACGTTGGAGAGATTTGTAGACTAAATCTCATCTTAATATGAATGATATCTCAAATACGAATCTCATGAAAACCCTACCAAATGTAAGTCAAGTAACTCTACATCAATCTAAAAAATCCATAATAATTCGGTGAGATTTGTGACAGACCTGAGTTCTGTTTTACGAACTCAATTTCCTCATTACACCAGAAATCACTCTGACTCAATTTCCAAATTCCCCCATAAATTTTATTTTCAATTTCCCTGACTTTTCCAAGTTTTAAAAAAAAAATTCCCTGACCATGCAATGACAACATGACCATTTTTTTAAAATGTGACAAATTCGTGCTCTGAAAAAGTGGGAAATTTTGCACTTTTGTCCTGGGCAACGTGGGCAATTTTGCAAAATTGCATTCGGAAAACGTGGAAGATTTTGCATATTTTTACACCGAAAAGGTGGACAATCTTGCAAATTTGTAATCGGTAAACGTGGTAAAGTTCGCAAATTTCAACACGGAAAACGTGGATAATTTTGCAAATTCGCTCACAGAAAACGTGGTATATTTTGCAAATTTATTTTCGGAAAACATGGAAAATTTTGCAAATCTGTACTCTGAAAACGTTAACAAGTTCGCAAATTTGTTCCCAGAAAACGTGCAAAATTGTGCAAATTTGCATTCGGAAAACATGGAAAATTTGGCAAATCTGTACTCCGAAAATGTGGAACATTTTTGCAAATTTCTACTCGGAAAATGGGCCCTGAGCTAACCATGTAGAAGTATTAATTTTGGATCTTCATGACTGCATTGAATTTCCCTGAAATTTTCAAAATAAACCTGTCTTCCCTGACTTTTCCAGGTATTGGTGAATCCTGCCATACGTTGAATTCATCTTTCTAATTTGCTTCCAGGGAACAAGAATTTCCGCAAATTAGTTGTATTTCGGACCTTCCAAGTTGGTATTAAAGGGGCCTCCACCACCTAAATTAACACATCTTGACCAACAAAGTGTTCGATTAACAAATTAACAAATCGTCCTGCGTTGTGCAAATTGGAGTAAATCACGTGGCAATTTAAATTTCGAAAAAGAAATTCTGCGTAGTTACTTCTATTTTTGGCATCCAAAAAAATTAAGGTGAATGCAGCTTGCCTTTTCCGGTATTCTAATGCCATTCCATATTCCAAATTGAGTTGTTATCGATTCTGAAAAATACGAAACTACGAATCGACTGTTGCATAACGAAATCATCATCCTCCAACATGTGTTTACTGCATATCAAGCGCAGCCACACTTCCGAAAACACGGATTCCATTTTCGGGATATTTCTTAAATTTAATTAGTTTATCGGGCAGATCGTACAATCAGCGGCATCCCACAAAAGTAGGCGGGTCACCGAAGGACGACCTGTACCCATTCAAAAATTCTTGCCAATTATGTTTAGTGGCGGAACTAGCCGTCACGCCAGTTCGTTATTTTCCTTACTCATTAGTTTAAGGCACGAATTCTCAACAAGCGCTTCTCGCCTCCTCTTGCGGCGAGCCGAGGATGATCGGGCGGGCGAGCTCCATCTTCATTCCCGTCGTAAAATTTCCGCATTGGCTCTGGCCGCCGCATTTCTACACCCACCCCTCGAAGTCATCATTCGGAAGATATAATCATCGTCGATCGGATTTTAAATGCCATTTCGCACATCTTTTCGCAGCTTTCTGGTACCCGAACTGGTTTCCATGGCACAGGTTAGCTGCTGTTTTACGCTTTGTTCAGCCGCCGCTCAACGGCGTTCCGATCGCTGATAAAAGGTTTGCAGGGTGCCTCGCAAATCGCTGGCGCATTTTTTTTTTTTTTTTAGTTTTCGCTACAATGCCGTGAACTTCGTCGAAAATTTCAGTACTTTCTGTAAGTGCAAATTAAAGTCATTTGCAAGCGCTGTTTGGTAGGTAAAGTTCTGAAAACTTTCCTCGTTTTTCAGAAAATCTAAGAAGAGATCATCCATTTTTTCCGAGTTTTTAGATCCCTCCCCCCATGTCCCGTCCAATTTTGAAAACAGCTTGTTGTTTACATAAGAAAATTTTTAATACGTTCTTTATCAATTTTTACATTGAAAATATTGCCATTAGTGAACCACAGACCTACAGAATTATTTTAACTGTAAATAAAACAGACAAAACAAAATTGAATTAGGTGAATTACTTATAAAGTTTCAAAATTTGATTTCAACCAATCATCCATACTTTTAATTGTTAACACGGTTGCTGTAGTCTGAGGTTTGGTTGCCTTAATACCTGCAGTTTTCACCTCAATGATTTCCTCGTGATCAAGAGAATGTTGAGTTATTGATGCTTTCAGGGATTTGTGCACGTGCATATGATTAGGGACTGCTACTTTTGATGCTAAATACATAACCAGAATGTATATTTATCCAAAATATTACTGAGACAATGAACTGTACAAATACAGTTACAGAATACCAAACCACCCAGTTTTAAAGGCCAAAATGAACTTTACCTCCATATACAGTACATGTTTATAGGGGCAGTAATGTATTTAATAGCTGATGCAGGCTATTAAGCTGAAGAAATCAGCAAACAAGAATATAAAACCAATGCAAAAAATGTATCATCTAAAACTGATGACAGTTTAAGCACACAGGCGGACAGGGACCTTCCCCCTCTCTTTGCCGGACGTCCTTTATGGATGGCCCCGAACTTGGCGACAACAACCTATTCAGACCCTGATTTCGAGAGTACCGGTATTTCCCCACATTCTGATATGCACCTTTTGATGAAAAGCTCCTGAAAAGCTCCTTTATCTTGAAGAACTTTTAAAAAGTATCACCGCATCGCATTCAGCAAGTTAACTTGTCTCATTGTTTATTTTTCACAAAAAATCCTTCTGGAAAATTGAAGTGCGAACTATGCATTAAACTTATTTTAATCAAATATTTATTAGATTCGTGCTCGAATTAAGTGTTCACGCGCATTTTTAGACAATTTTGGGACTGAAAACTTTGATTTCTGACAATTCCACTCTTCTTTTAAAAATAATAATAATAATAATAATGCTAGTTTCGTACACATAACGGCACGCTGGTAACGCACTTTTTAATCTATCTGCATAATTCGCAAACTTTTAAAGCCAAGTCAGCAAACGACCTTTCTGAGAAATTGAGATATTCCACTCTATCAAATTACAATCCACTTCAATTCAGCAAAATATAGTCCTTTTCACATTTTGGAATACTATTTAAGTGGAAAACTATTTGCACGACTACCTCAAACCTATTTTGGATTAAAGAGCCTGCTCATAACCCCTTCAATTCATGGTACACATCAATATGCTAATAAACTCATCATTCCTTACTAGAGAGCTCTATTCCTTACAAATTATCAGCGCCATCTATGAAGCATTCTGGGCAACTGATCATCATCATCCTACAAGAAAACGTTTTCGATGGTAACATTTTGAACCGGTTGTTTCGCAAAATTCTCCAAGCAGATACACCAATCGCGCCGGCAACGACCGTACCAAGACCTTCCTGGAAGAAGTGGAAAGACCAGGGTCCGAAACCCGAAATTCCCAGCCCCTAACTTCCCCAGAAAGGGGTGGGTGATTGTGGGAGGGGGGGGGGGTGCAAATGACCCAAACGATCTTACCCGGTTTGGAGGCCATACGGCATAACGGAGGCGGTTGCGTTCGCAGCAGAAAATGCATGAACCGGGCGTCTTTTCCGGCCAAATCCGGGTGCTGGAAACCGGAAAATTTCCCGGAAATTCGGCGGAAAACGCGTGGGCAGCAGCACGGGGTGGGAACCGAGAAAGGGCATTAACTATGCAAGGGGGCAAGCAGGACTCTAGCCCGGTTTCTGATGCTGGAATTGAAAATGTCATCGAACGACAATCGATACTGCATGGAGCATGGAGCAGGAAAGCAAGATTCCGCCGAAGAGCGGCGCCACCGTCGACGGCGCGCCTCCTTGCGGCGGATATCGATTTTTCAAAAGCGGAAAAAAAAAAAAACGTGGCAGGGAAAATCGCCTTTTAGTTCCAGATCCGAGCGTGCAATCAAAATGAAAAACAACAGGATTGAACGTTTTACCGCCTTCAACGCCATATTGGAAGTCGAGCTTATGGGCACGAGCAGACAGAAGGCTTGCTTTCGGCGTGCTTGTTTCCAGTTTTGGAGCGCAAATTGAACGCTGATATACGCGTTTTGATCAGTGTGCTTGGTGGCGCCACTGCATGCGTTATGCTAGGAGACTCATTCGCATAAAACCTTGCACTGTAGTTGCACATGCGCATTAGCATCTCATGATGAGTGCAGGACATGTTTTTACGGTACATAGGCGGCATACAATCGATGGCTACACTTTTGACCAATAGTGATCCGTGTGCAACTCTGTCTTACAAGCCTGCTTGCCGATTTCCAAACAAGAATGTTGCAAGCCATGTCTCGGCTAAGTTCTAGAGCTACTAAGTTCTCACCAGGTGCGCCCTCATTTAAAACGCATGCCGCATTCTTATCCCGCTGTTTGGCGCTAGTGTTCGCCGGGTGGCAAGCGACTGGAACAAGCATTCTGTCTGCTCTTACTCTATGCCATGCCTTCCATGCCTTCTATGCCAACTAAACAATCCTACCTGGTCCCACTTGCTCCTTGACTGCCCCCACACAGACATCATAGATATAAAAACAAAAAATCATCTTCCCACAACTTTCAAC
>JAQGBX010006042.1:0-12947 GCA_034698745.1 Megaphyllum sjaelandicum
AAACAATACACTAAAAAGTGGTCAGCATAAACAGGTGGTCACCATTCAAAGGTGGTCACTTTTCCAGGTTTTACTGTGTATGGTAAAGCTGAGATGTGTCGTTTTCACTGAATATAATTTCATTTAGCTTGACTTCATGCCATCTTACACCCCAGAAATCTGGATGCTTCAATCGTGTTGAAGTGCCACACTGTATTGACTTTACTGTCATTTAGTCGAAACTACTGTGTATGGCAAGCTGAGATGTGACGTTTTCAGTGAATGCAATTTCATTTAGCTCGACTTCATGTCATCTCAAACCAGAAATCTGGATGCTTCAGTTGTGGTGTAGTGCGACACCGCGCTGTCTCGGCCTTGAAACTGAAGCTCGGCTGAACCTCGAAAAATGTAAAGTGCAAGGCTGAATGGGGAAAGCGAAAAAAGTTGGCAAAACAATCATAACTGCGAAAGTAATTAGCATCAAAGTTAAATAAACAACGTGGTACATGGACTCGCGCGCCTTAGCTGTCAAGGCAATAATTAGAAATTCCTGTTCACTGTCGAGGAGGTTGGAACAAGACTCGGAGGGGAATTAAGGGACACGCGAGATGTTTGGGTGATGACAGGTCAACAATTTAGTCAGCAGCTGGCATGGTCCAGGGTCTTGAATTGCTGGAAACCTAGAAAAAATGGTAATTGCATAATTTAAGGAAGGGGAAGGATGGCTTTTTTTCTTTTTCTTGAATGTTGATTATTTTCAGGGTTAGACCTACCGTGAACAAACGAAAATGCGCTTAGTCCTTCGTGCTTAATACCCCCTGATGCATGGCAGGGAGGATTAAAGCGGATGTCCGGCCATTTCCAGAAGAATTAGGATTTTTTGTTGGCCTTTTTAATTCAATGCTGCATAACGGCAAAAAACTAGTCTTCTGAATCCATTCAGTGGTGCTGATCAAAGGAATAAAGCTATGGAATGGCAATTGATCTGTCCATCATCGGGGAGTATTAACAACATTCTGAAAGAGATATCAAGTGCTCGAGGTCATCCGTGCATTATTACACCAAGGCCTTTTTCACCCCTCCTGCTCGATGTTTATGAACGGTCCTCGCGATATCGGATATGGGTTGATGGAGGACGTTCTGGAAGACGGTTTTCGATGCCATTACCTGAACTTGAGTCGAGCTCAGAGCAGTCAAATAACCCCAGAACGGTAACATGTTTACTGGAAATGTATGCAACAAGAAAAATCCTTAAATCACTTTTGGATTTACGAAGAAGTGAAGCTAGGGCTCTTTTAATTTGAACGCTCTCATGATGGATTCATGTGCATTTGACAACCGGAATTAAGTTAGTAAATGCGACGCTGAATAAAAAATCCAGCTTCGTTATAAATGATTTACCTGAGGGAAATAATGAACGTTTTCGTGAAGCGAATGTGGTTTAATAGACTTAAACATTCAAAAACAAGTATGATCGATAATGAGCTTTTTTTTTGTTGCTTTCTTAGAAGGAAATTGTTTTCTTTTGCATCGTTTGTTTTGATGGTGGATGTCACTGATTGTTTATGCAAAATTCTTTGAAATTAACAGTCGTTGTCGATTTTAATATTCGTATCAAACTGTTTCATCACTTTGGCTGTGTTCACGTTGAGCTTGTTTCCAGTCGCTTAGTGGTACGTCGCGTCTTCAATACCACTAAGCGACACCAGTTTCAAGCGACTGGAAACAACCTCAACGTGAACGCAGCCTTTGGCCAGTAAATCTTGTTAGCTACATATAAATACACGTACATGTATAATACGAGGTACTTGATTTTTTTTCTTCTAAAAGTACCAATACCGACAAATAATGTCAAAAAACGTGAAGTTTGTATGAGAAGTTTGCTCGAGGATAAATAATGCCCAAAGATGTAGGGGTAACACTGGGATCTCGTGTTGCAAGAGTTACCAGTTTTCTCACTGTCTGCTCGTACGTAAATTAGCCCTTTAGAAGTATCAATGGAGTCTGGAGAATCTGTTGAACTCGAGATAAGCGGGAAAATTCGTGCCAATTCATGTCAAATTTTTGAAGAAAAAAAGGGGTTGTTGTGGGCTTTCTGCTAAGAAGGGCATTTAAGCTGCATTGAAACACGTAAACCTGTCTGATAAGCAGTTCACATAAAGGCACGACAGAAACGACCTAGCTGTTAGCTCAGGTGGCGCCCCCCTTCGCCGGTTCCTCCCTGGTCGCATTTTTGAAAGGTAATGTCAATAGGAACACTTTAATCCCATTTAATCCAAGGGTGACACTTTAGATATTAAATTTCAAAGTCACACCTTCGGCAAACAGACAACAAGCAGACCAGACTTAAAAAAGATTTCCATTTAAGCCAAGGCCTTGAAAGGCGGAATTCTTGGCGTACTTCTGCGCAACCAGTCCTCTAATCGGCGCCATTTTTCATTTTTTTTGCTTACCAAGCCAGCGTGGACATGCTTGGGTGGCTCGCATTTTCAGCGCTGGTCCGCTACTTATACGAAACATTTTTTTGTCTGTTGGAATAAACTTCAGGGAAGGGTCCATGACACAAAGTCCTTCAACTCTTTGCCACCTCACCTGAAGGTGCTTCATCACTTTCCCCTTACTCCCAATGATCCAGTCACGATGTTTGCATTGAAGAAGTGGTGTAAATATCGCTCATATTTCATTTTGGATAGTTCACCGATCCTTCAACCGCCAGGGGTCGCCCATCCATGACGTGATGTAACTTGTGCAGAATTTTAACCCTGACACTATTTTAAATGAGCAGGGTTCTTGCCCCGTTGAGTGGTAGTTAACATTCGTGGTGACATAATGGAGTGGTTGCTCACCACGTGATGATGGATGAAGCGAGTGGCAACTTCAGCATTTGAAGTACTGTATTTAGTGTATCGGAATGGTTTTTTTAAATGAAATTTCCATTTATCGATATTGCAAACATGGGGAGATTTTACACAACCCTCACGGTATTGATCCGTTTTTATAGGAATAAACTAATGTATTTCAATAATGGAAATCAATATGAAAATCATATTCCACGTTTGATTAAAAAAATGCTTTCCATTATTGATTAACGTTTGATTAAAAAATGTTGCGATGGGAATTTGTCATAATATTAACTCTACGATGTGACTTCTCAAGTTCCAAAAAGGTTGGCAAGTCGTTTGTGACGAAACTTGACTTAATTGAGCTGATGAAGGTAGAATTTTCACCATTTGAAATGCAGTAGTATGAATATTATAACGAAAATTGGTAGAATTGCTTTATAAAACTATAGATTATGATATTACACGGGCCGGGTAATATAATGGGACTTGTGTTTGAAATGGAATGATAAACTGCTGTTTAAGGTCTTCTCAAGAATGTGCTGTCAAAACTAGACTTAACTACAAGAACACTTACTGTACAGCTGTAGTAATGTAAAACGAGTGCCAACATTTTTTTCGAAAAATTGGCCCTTAGTTCATTTCCTCTTATTCTAGTTTGTAAAATTGTGATCCCCCTTGGGTAACTTGGTCTCGACCGAGATAACCCCAACGTAAATGGATGTTATTTAAGTTAATTTTGAAATGAGTGTACGCCGATTTTATTCTTGTACAATGGGCACATGTATGCATTTTATAGGCAATGGGTCTGAGTAGCCCTTGTGGTTGCGGATAGAGAACATACAAAATACAACAAGCCCAAAACAATTTCCCCAATTTCCTCTAGCATTTTTCCGTTCCGAATTCTGTGGAAATGTTGTGCAGGGCGTCTTAGGCCTGCTTCAAGTTAGTGCCATAAATCTGGATATTTAGGGCCTATTTTCGTCGACTTTGTTTGCAAAATGGATTAAATCTTGGGTTTTTGCCTACCTTTTGCATAAGATCATTAGCTCTATTTGAACAGGATGGCGTTTCTAAACCCTCGCACTCTTATAAGGGCGTCTTGCAACTTCCCACCCAAATACCCACCCCCATCTTGCACTCTCGAATTTAAAAATTTGGCGCTGTAAATAGCTAATTTATGCCCAAGTTTTCATTCTGGGTATTTTTTAGGCTTCCAAGCCTTTCGAATTGTGGTTTCTGTTGTAATAAGGTTTAATGGGCGCGTGTGCTATTGCGGATAAGGGAATTAAAATCAACTTTGCTCCCCATCCTCCATCTCTTATGCTCCTTAAACACCCCCCCTCTCCCTCGACAGCTGTTATGTGATATTAGGGAAATGTGAATAAAAAATGGCGATGCACCATTGCGAAGTACGTAATCTCGTGTTCGTGGAAATTGAGATTAGCTCGATGTGCTCTAATGGCACCCATTCGAAGGTAGTTCAGGAATCAATTTGCCTTAAAATTTCTGAGAAAAATGAAGAAATTGTCCATTTTTTATACGTATGACTTTTTAGCTCTGGATTAACGTCTGAGAGGATGTTTCTGTAAAAACTAGAAAGTCAAGATGGTAGTTGAATGGTTTATCTAAGAGTGTCATAGATGTCAGTACTTCATAGTCTCGAATTCAGCCAACATTCTGTTCGTGGAGCGCTGTCTTGGTTGCAGTTCTGACTTCTTGACAGTTTGCAACTCTGCTGACTCGTGTTTCTTTAATTTATAGTTTGTGGGGTGGCCACAGGTCAGGAAAGAAATGAAAGTCATGGAAATGTCAGGGAAATTTGAGTGGTCAGGGAAAATTTCCCAAATAAATGCAAAATGCCATCCCTGCACTCAGTCTGCTAGCAGCTCCATCCCCAAACCACTTCTGCTAGACTTGTAACAAAATCTAGTGTTTTGCCAAGCTTTTCATTGCAGTTATTTTATTTTTTGTTATGACAAAAAATTGATATGCATTAACGAGTAAATTTTGGTCAAGGAATTTTGGATTTTAGTCAGGGAAAGTTTAAGTCAGGGAAATTGAAAAGGAAAATTTTGTGGATACCCTGGTTTGGTACAGTGTTATTTGACTTTCAAAACTCCTGGAAACGATACTGTTAGTTTACAGGTGTTTTATCCTGCTATCATATCGATAGTATAATCTTTTTGGTTGAATTGTAGTTGTTATATTATGCATGCATTTGTCAGGATGGCATTCTATGGTCAAAAATAACCCCTGAATGTAGGCAATCACTCATAGCAATTTGTTATGCATGATTGCCTATCATCAAGGGGGCAAACTGATTGCCTGAAACCTGAATGTCGTATGTTGTTGGTCATTGCTGTGATAATGTTATTGCAATATTAAAAATTGATAATTAATATTTATTCATGGCGCAACCGTGGTTTATCTATGAGTTTCCCTCTGGACACGCTTAAAGCGTGATTAAATTGTGAGAGAAATTGTCATTTTTCGAAGTTTGTGAAATGAGATGTCCGAAAGTTCAATGAAACGCCAGGTGAATTATCACGAAAAGAAAAACTGTGTAATGAAATACTACAAAAATTATTTGTTAGTCAGTTTTTCTTCCAATTAGCCGGTTTTATTCCAAATTATTCCTTCAAGTATGCCAGTACTTGGGTCAGAATTGCAAAACAAATATCGAATGTTAAATTATTCTGCATTTTGTATATTTTAATTTAATAACACGAATTGCTTATTTAATGCATTGGTTAGCCGTTTGATTATTTAGCGTTTTGCGTGGCGTTGTACAGCAATGTGCAGCAAATGTATAATAAATAGCTTGGTAATGTGTACATTTCTGCAGGATCATTGGAATATCTGGTTCCATGGGAATAGTTTGGAGGAGATTGAGAGGACAAATCTAACTATTTACTCATCTGACGTAATGCAATATGTAACCTTGGTTATAGGCAAGGCAAATAATCAAGTTTACTTGTGTTTTCATCTCACAACTTTAGATTGCATTCCCCATCCCCCCTCCCCCACCCCATCCAAGCGATCTCCTTGGAAACAGACATTTAAATTACCCTTTATAGGCGTAGGCAACGCATGTACCTATTTAGGCATATTTCTTTTTTAAACTAACTACACTGTTAAGAATAAATTCATGTAACTTTATTGAATAACCCGTTTGGTGCATTTATTTTTAGACACTTGTTTCTCAGTATTTCAGTTGTTATTCTTGCTCTACTGCGCTGTCTGTCTAATGCTGACGAAAGACAGCTCTGCAAGTTGGCATAGTCTTTGACACGTTGCTAACACGTGATTAGCACGTACTATACATTGTATCGACAAGTTTATTCCAAGGGTGCCCCTTAAACACGTTTGAATTGACTATCCCATTCTGCTTCATATCGTTCAGGTAAGCGTAGCTTGTAGCGCCACCTGGCACATGGATGGGAGCTGGTGGGGATAAAATACTCTGATATTTCCGTTCCGCTGACGCTGGAGGACGATTCCGGAAGTTGCACACTCGGACGGCTTACCGTAGTTTGGAGCAATCCACATTCAGCGGCCATTTTTCAAGATGGCGTCCAAATTGACTTTCGCCTCCCACTGCCTGACAAAACGCCTTTCATTGGGTTTTAAGTGGGTCTTAATTTGTGGCCCGGTATACATCGAGCTTCATTAAGTCATGGCCACAGAATGCTCGATTTGGCCGGATGCCACGGCTTTTCACAGGAAGTAGCGAAGGGGTTTCAGATTCGCCTTCGTTTCACCTTTGCCTGTGAGATAGAGGAATTCTACCACCTTAACAACACGCGCTATCATTAGCGTGCCAACTCTAAACACCTACCTCAAGGCGATTGCCATACTGGTTGTACCTTTCGAGAAGCACGTGACTGCAGCGCACCCTGCCATAAAACAGCAGAGCTGCATTATGCGGGGTGTGGTATGTTTGTTTGTCTGGAGTAATTTAAATGCATGCACTAATAGTGGAATGGCTAAGATGGGCATGGCGCAACTAAAAATAAAAGGGAGGAAGTGCCCGGAAAATGTACCATATCCCACACTTGGTGGCCGGGATTGTCATCCAGTGTATTTTGGGAGATTTTTTTAAAAAAAGTATACAGTCCATCTTGGTTTGATTTCAACGTAAATGCGCTGCTGCGTCGGTATTTACAATGTAATTGGAATGATAAAGCATGTATGCGCACCTGCCATGGAATAATTTTTGATAGACGTGTTTTGTGTAACTTGAGTCATGGAAATAATTGAGATAACTTTCGAGTAATTCTATTCTTGCAACTTGAGTACCAGGAGGCTTGCAGCTGAGCTTTTGAAGAGAAATCAAAATGAATTCTATTCTTCTCTAGTTCTAGTAGGCCTACATGTTAGGTTAACTCATTTTCCGAATCTGGATTATATACTCATGAATGCATCGAATATTTGAGTGTGCGTATTCATGTTTCTAATCTTGTCAAAATTTCTTCATATATCTTCGATTACATGCAACGAAACCTATTTTAAACTTTTAACCTTGAAAACGAAATGACATTTTTTCAACATGAATTCAGTTCTTCGCTATAGTTTTAGTAGGCCTACATGTTTCTTTAAAAAGCATTCAAGTCCAACCTTTTTTCTGTATTTGTTTTTTTCTAATCTGGATTATATGCGCTGTAATGCACATGAATTCATCGAATATTTGAGTATAAATGTACAGTATATGTTTCTAAACTTATTTTCTGAATTTTTTGTTTTCGAGTCTGGATTTTATGCACATGTGTTCATCGAATATTTGAATATGCATGTTCATGTTTCTAAACTTGTCAAAATATCTGCATACATCCTCAACTAACCAAACCTATTTTTAAGTTTTAACCTTGAATGCGACAATGAAATTTGAGTAGGCAATTTATTCCATTACTTTATGACAGTCGGGCAGCTTATTTTCAACGTTTATTTTTTGTAGGAAAAATAAATGAAAAATTCTTGTTTATTCGCATAAATAGGTTAAGTATCACGCTTGTATCTTAAACAAGAAATGATTAAGTATTCTATTTATTCCTTAAGTAATTCTTTATTTTTTTTGTGGAGCATAATGCATAGACATGTGGCAATAGGTTCAAACTTTGTTGCATGTTTAATGCAAATAATCGATACAATATTTTAGTTTTGTCATATTGCTGTCTATTATTTCTCAGGATTTACGTTGTAAATTTCCTAAATATAAAAGCAAAGAAATTGGCCTTGGCACAATTTTTTCCAAATTTATGAACGTTACGTCAAATAGAAGAACAGGTGTGGCAAAGAATAAGATTTAGACAGGGAAAAATGTGGTAACGGCAGACATGGTCAAAGTGGACTATGGGGAGGGGCAAAAATGCAGATTTATGGACTCGTTACAAGAGAACTTGTCTTTTTTAACTTCTGTGATTTTGTTTTTTCCCCATATACAGTGTAGGGTTTTCTAATGCTTTGTCTCAGAAAGTTAACAAAACTAATGTTAATTTTCGCTCCGAATTACGATCTAAAATTACCTAAAATTACACAATCCTTCTGTTTTAAGAACTCAATTCCGTTATGTCATGTACATGTATATACTGTGTGCATTCTTTTCACTTTTTTTCCGAAAAGAAAATAAGCTTTTGTTACTGCTTTTTTTTTGGACCCTAACAAATTCAGGAGAGTGCAGATTGCATTTTCGTTTTTTTTTTAATGACATTCAAATTTAGTAACTTTTTATTTTACGGAATGTTATGAGGACCTTACAGGTTTCGTGAAAGCGCGTTTAAGGCTGTACATGGCGATATATCTTAATGCCGTCATACACAAGGGAAATTATATCCAGAAATGTGTTTCCAGATGTACAGTATTATAATTGCTCGATATTTTCCCGTATGTTGAAAAAAAATCCTTCACAAATATATTTCTGTATGTATTTCCGGAATAGAAAACGATCCTATTTTGAGCAAGTTATTTCTGGAAAGAAACTGTCATCATAGGTTTTACAGCCATGCACAAAAGTTTCCTTCTTTTAGATAGAAAATCAGGAAAGACATGCGTCATATGATGGAATAGAAGCTCTGTCGTCAGTTATAGTTTACCTCCATTTTCCATTGAAAAAATGCAGTGCTGTCAAATACAGCATATACTACGGGATATATTCTGAAATAATGAACTGCTATTCTAAGCAAGTATTTCTGGAAATAAACTGACGTCATAGGCTTTACAGTTATGCACAAAAATTTCCTTCCTTTGGCTAGCCAATCAGAAAAGACAGAAAGGCAGGAAAGACATACTATAGGCTGCGTTCACGTTGGACTTGTTTTCCAGGCGCTTGCCGTTGGAAAACCAACTACAAGATGGGGCATAAGTCTGTAAAGTCTTGTTGCTTCTCCTGCCTGCAATAGTGCCGATCTAACATACTTATGCCGCACCTTGAAGTTAGTTTTCCAGTACCAAGCGACTGGAAAACAAGTCCAAAGTGAACGCAGCCATACGGGATAGGATGGAATAAAGTCCCTGCTGTCAAGTTAGTTTTTTCCCCATTTCCCATTGAAACAGTGCTGTGAAATAATGCATAAACTATGGGGATATATTCTGAAAGTATCGTTCCGTGTGTGCAGCAACAGGAAATTGTTTGAGGTGAAATACATGTAACTTTACTTTCAATTTCTCGCAATTTATTTCCAGATATAACTTTCCTCGTGTGTGACGGCCTTTAGTTTGTTGTCTTTGCAAAATAGTGAAAATACCATACTATATGTATACCCATTTTTTTTTTCTTTTTTGCGGAAACTGTGGTTCGCGCATTGCTGGCGCCTTGAGTAACTCGGCTATCCGAAAGTAAAAGCGCAATAAATAGTTGAGATTAGGGGTTTTTGGTGGGCCAAATGTGCGCGCACACAGGCTGCGAACTGCGATGCGTACGCATTGGCAGATGCGGGCAAACTGCGCTCGTCTATAATATAGCTTTCATACAAATAGCTTTTTGAATTGAGTCTGTAATCATGGCTATTAACTAGACATAATTAGGTGGGTCATAACTCAGCCGTTAATATAAACTAACAATAAATCAGATGAAAGGGTAACGCAGTTAGGGCAACATTTTCTCATTACGCAATCAAGCAGTGGCTACTGGGCTTTGAAAATGAAGCCGATTAGAAACTAGACTCGCGCAAATTAAAGGGGATGTTGCCGAGACAAATCCAAAAAGTCATGCTTTTTTTGCCTTTTTTTTTACACGGGCGCCGAGGGGCCCTCTGGTGGCACGAATTCTCACAAACGCTTCCGGAACTCGAAATAATTGACAACGTACATTACATTACCTGGAGCTCGACTAGAAAAAAACATGCCTGTAAGCTCGGTTAAATTGGTGCTTAACTTTTCGTGTAGCCGCCATTTTGCATTTCTATAATAGAAAAAAATGCATAATGAGATTTTTTTTTGAGAATGATTGCAGTTGTTTTGTTTGAGGTTATAAGTACTGGTTTGTTATTTTTGAATCGGTTCATGCGGCGTTTAATCTGTTGCAGCCAAACCAGTCTTGTCTAATCGTGCTTCAGAAGTGACACAACTTGAAAATTGCCGATTTTCGGTGAAATGCTGCGTGGTTTGTTATTTTTGAATCGGTTCGTGCTGTGTTTAATCTGTTGCTGCCAAACCAGTCTTGTCTAATCGTACATGTACATCAGAAGTGTCATAACTTGAAAATTGCCAGTTTTCGGTTAAATTCTGCCTGCACGGTTTGTTATTTTTGAATCGATTCATGCAGTGTTTAAACTGTTGCTGACAAACCTGCAGTCTTGTCTGATCGTACTTCAGAAGTGACGCAACTTGAAAATTGCCAATTTTTGGTTAAATGCTGGTTTGTTCTTTTTTGAATCGGTTCATGCAACGTAAATCCGTTGCTGCCAAACCAGTCTTGTCTAATTGTACTTCAGAAATGACACAAGACGCTTTTAGGTCATGCGAAATGAGCTAGATATTTAGTTAAAACGACATATCTGAGGTATATAATGACTGTATTGTCATGCACTTTATTTCCACATACAATCAATGCATTACATGTACCATGATTAAAACTTTCTTTATCTTAAAATGAAAAATGTTTAGTGGTGTCACTTCTGAAGTGGGGGCATACGACAAGTTCGTAAGTTGCTGACTCTCGTGCAAATGTAGTAGTATTAGAAACACGAGATAAACTAACTGTAAACACTTCATCATACTATGCCCTTATGGAAACTTGACCTACAAAGGATAAGTGAAAAGCTTGTTTCAACTACTTTAAACATGTTTTATGCTCATGTTTTCCAAATAAACATTATCTCGTTATGTCTAAGCATGGTATCTGCGTGTGGTTGATGTGTTGTATGATGTGTAAAACATGTTTTAACACATTACCAGTAAGACGGTCGAAAACCATACAGTTTTATGCTTCAAATGAGGAATTTGACAGTTAATTAAATAATTGAAACACGTTTTTTTTTTTTTTTTTCGGAAACCAGCTTTTTTTTTTTTCATAACAGGCTCTAAAAACAATCGAATTTTCCTATTTTTTTGGTTAATAAATAAACATGCAAATTAATGAGCTTTAATACAAAAGTTTTGGAACGCCTCTTCGCTCTGCATTCCATTTGACGTTTCTTTTGATTCTTTCGAAATCAAAAAAAACAAAAACGTATGGGGAAAAAAATGTTTATTTATTTCACTGGAGAAATTAACGATTTTTAGTTTTACATGTGTACATATAGGGTTTAGCATCACCTTAAAATCAAGATTGTGCTCAATTTTACAGTTAGTGTGGTTAGCACCGAGTTAAACATATCAAATATCACGTCTAATTAAAATGTCTTAAATTGCATGTGTATCTTATTATAAATTTGCACGCTTGTTGCTAGATGCACATCATAAGAGTAGCGCAGAAAATAAGATTGTTTCTACTGTATACATTCTCAAAATAGTGAAACTACAGTTTCACGAAATATTGCGCTGATCCCGAGAAGTATTCTATAGATCTAATGTTAATTTTCTCTATTGAGTTACGAACTAAATTTACACATTCTCTCTTGTGCACACATCCAAACCACAAACAAGCATCCACATTGGTTTTGGAGGCTTGCATTGAAATTTCGTAAAAAAGAAAATGTTTATGTTGTTGGTAATAGTTTTTGTGGAACTTCAAACAGACAGTGGAGCTTCATTATGAAAAAGCTCGCTTTATACGAATTTCTGTTAATACGAATTTATTTCCAGTTCCCGCCCTAGGTTATCGACGAATAATTTTTAATTTCGTTGAAGTCGAATTTCGAAATCGGATATTATTCATTTTCCTCAAAAAAACGAATGAATATTCGAGCTCCCAAGCATTCGCGCTATGTTGCGTTAAATTAATAAAAAGTGGCAGCACCTTCATATTCGTATATGTGGCGTAGAATTTCATCCAAACTTCGATGGCATTTTAGTTATTTTCATTGAAGTCATGTTTTGCATGACTCCTGATCAAGCCAATTTAGTACGGTTTGAATGAACAAATGTTGACGTTCCGTGAGAGTCGTCTGTATGGGTGAAAACACACCGAATGCTTATTGCAGGCGTCTAACTCGGTGTACACTAGCGCCGCCAAGCGGTATAAGAATGCCGCATGCGTTTAAATGAGGGCGCACGCAAAGAAAGCTATGCCGAGCCAGGCTGAGCTTGCAAGAAGCGTTTATAAGCTTTCAAGAATGTTTTTAACATCCTTTTTTTTAGAAATCTGAAAGCAGATTTACACGACACAGAGTGGCACACAAATGTGTACCATAAAAACGACCGTAAAAACGAGTCCAGCACTCATCATGAGATGCTAATGCGCATGTGCATAGTTTTACGCGGAATGTTTCACCTAGCATAACGCACGCATGGGCGCCACCAAGCACACTGACCATCACGCTGATATCAGCATTTCTTGTGCGTCCCAAAGCTGGAAACAACAAGATGAAAACAAGCAGGAAAGAAGCTAAAAGAAGCACGTCGGAAGTAAGCATTCAGTATGTTCTCACCCTCTATAGTTCGACTGTATAAAGCACTAGCGGTAATACCCGGCCTTGCCCGGGTAAAATTGTTGTTTGATTTTCTAACCTCTTTTATGCGATCAGGAGT
>JAQGBX010006043.1:0-12946 GCA_034698745.1 Megaphyllum sjaelandicum
ATTTATTTTTTTGTATTTCGTGTTTTTTCTGAAGAGAACACTATTTTTCCAATTTTAACATTCCATTGGGGGTGGGACCACGTGCAAATCGCGCTGTTTCACTCCCCCCTTAACTGTCCACATCTACTACTAAAACCCAACTTTCGCGTAGTTTCATTTCTATTACCTACTAGCTTTGTGTGGATAAAGGCTCGTGATAAATAGCATTTCTTTATATATGGTGGAAGAAATGAAAACATTCTCATTTTTTCTTTCTAAGATTTAAAAAAATACAAACAAAATTTTCAGAGTTGAGCGTGATAGAATACTATATACTCGCCAAATTTTATTCGTTGACGTTACGTGCCTTTATTGACGTACGGAATAAGCCTCTCTTTGTGCGCAAGCTGGAAATTCCATTAAAGCTTCCCGACGTAATTCCTTCATTTTTCTCTGTCTAAGTTCACAGCGATTCCATCAAATATTCCTCTTCAGCTATAGGATCCAAGCCGCAATGAATGAATGCAGCAACAAATGTATGCAAGGCGTGAGTGTTGTGTGTGTGTTGGAAGTCAGAAACAGGCCACACAGGCCTATTTCAGAAACGGCGAAAATATATTAAGGCTGACAAGACCACCCTTAAATCGCATCCGCAGCTCCTAGGGAATAAAGGCATTGCATAAATCCTGTCGGAAATTGAATGGAGCATTTTTTTCGCTACCTGGGGTTCATCTGAATTTTTGGAAGGTCTTAAATCCATAGAAACGAGCTTGATGGACCTCTCATGCAGTGCATCTTCATTTTGGTGAGAGTGATCAATAAGCGTATCGAGACGTGCTGTTGTAGTGGTTAGGAATTTCGTCCAAATTAATTGGCATGGAAATTGCGATCAAGCGTACTCGTATTCAATCGCGGTCGAATTTCGTAACGTGCATGTTTTTTACAACTCAAAACACAATGAAGTAAACGTCTGCAATAATACGCTCTTTTTAAGGAGTTCTCTAGCTCCCACCTAATTTCATCTAAGAATGAATTGTCGTCGAAAAAAAGTATACAAATTATGGTTATCATTACGCTTCTGATGAAATTCCCGAACTAATATTACTAAATGAGACAGAAGGACTTGAAATTTGACATGAAGATACAGGTATATGCCTGTAATTACGAGATTACGAATGGAACCCCAAAAATTCAAATAAACTATCTTTCATTTAATTCGTGAATTTCCGATATCTTCAATTTGTCATAACAACAATAAAGCTTGCTTAAGTGCAAAACATTTCAAAGTGTTTGTTTAAAAAGGTTCCCTAAAATTCGCCATGGATAACATTGTCAAACGAATTCATGATAATTGGACATCGAAGCATTCAAGTTCAACTCCTGTACTAAAATATTCATTGGAAAAATAAACCGTCACTTATTTCTTTCCTAAAACTACATCCAAAATCTTCAAAGCAAAATTTTTTATACGAAAAATGGATCTTTTTTGGATTGTTAACTGAAATCATTTACCTATATGCAAATACAGCACCCACCATTATTAGCCTATAAGAACATTACAGCTGATATCCACATGATTATAGTTCAGTTTTTACAGTATGATTTTTTGTGCAAAATCAAGGAACAATTAGCGTGCAAAGATGTGAATCCTGCGCAAAATCCCACACAATACAAGGACTGATTTGGAGTTTCATTAACAGCCCATTTCCACCACCTTCAAACGACCCATTTTGTCTTAGTTAATAATTCAGGCGTAAATCTGCATCATTGCTACTTTGTTGTTCATCGATCGCCGCTAATTGAGCGCAGAAAAAGTGAAACTATGTTTAATGCGTGACTGGATGAAAATTTAACAGATGCTATTAAGATTTCAAACTGAAATGTGGGCATCAACATATTTGCAATGCTCTCATTACACTGCATATTGCCTACGAGAGAACACGTATAAACGGGTGTTGTAATGGGACTGCATGCTTATTCACAGTTTGCTAGTCAAATTGAGCAAACAATAAACTTAAAAATGCTAATCCTTTCAACAATTTTCATTGAGTGTTAGGGTCGAATGCTATCGAGCGATAACATGTGTACTATCTCTGGACGAAAATCAAAATTAGCAAAGCGGGGATAAAACTTAGTTAATTATAAATGTACGAGCCGTATATGTAGATACATTTTAAATGGAAGCCTGTAGGAAATTATCTGAGATGTGATATCTGAAGTTTAGATTACATGATGAGTCGTAAAATAACAGTAATTTCTCGTATACTGATAACAGTTTTTAAGGCTAAATTTGAAACACGTTTTAATACGAAAATACATTATACAGTACATACTTGAATATTTAAAAAAGGCGTACACGCCTGAAGCAATTGAAAAAAAGAAAAAGTTTTGCGGCGTACTCACTTTGCAATTCAGATTATGCAATACGTACTAAACGTTATCTTTCATTTTACGAATGTACATGTACACTGCAGTTGTTTTTAAGTTTAGCGCTTTCAGTGCGTGGGAATATCCCATTTGCCTAAGAATATGTCGAAGCGTCACTTTTTCATTTCCGTTACATTCGCAAAGATGACGCATACGTCACTGACATCGGCTTTTAATTAAATTAGGACGAAATCTCTTTATCATGCGTATTGCGCTAGAAGATTTACACCTCGAAAGTTCTATAGAGGTGGTAGTCCCACGTGGGTTATATTGTTTATCTATACAGAAGCTGAAGAAATTCTATGATATTAAATTCACGCAGAGTTATGGTACGAACTTCATACGCCATTAGAATATTATAAGATATCAACCGCATACAGAGCTCCCCGCGTAATACAGCTTGATACAACTTAAAGGATTAATCAGGCTTAAAAAATATTTGGTTGATTGAAGGAAAACTCTTTACCTAATTTGATTTGCCAACTGCGAAATTCAAGCATGCCAAGTGAACGCCGCGGAACGAATTTGGAAACAGGAATGAGTTCATGCGCTTCAGCCGCGTAAATGCAATTGCGATAACATAATAAGATATATTTGCAAATATTTAGCAAGAAATTTTATTCGACAAATTCGTTTAAAATCAGCCATGGTTGATTTTAAACGAATACGCATGCACAGACTCTACATCGAGTGATGCAGTCAGGAAGATCAGTTATGTTTATATATGTAGTATGATACTGTAACTAACTAGAAAGCATGGTATTTCAACATCCGATGAAAACATTCGATAACAAATTTGTATTTTGGTACATTATAAGGCTTCAGTTAGCATCGCCATCTCGGTTATTGCTGTCAGCGGTAGCCATTCGTTTGTTGAAGATGAATTATTTTCTATAGTGCCGCCTACGTAGCCCCGAATATATTATCAAAATTCATTTTTTAGCTTTTATTGTAACTGAAGTTTGCGGATGAAAACGAAATCTAAATATCTATTACCAAGATACTGTGTTCGACGACAACAACAAAAAGTCCTGATTAAAAGCAAATGAATTAGAAATATTCGTTGTATACCAAAACTTCTGATTCGCTCGTACTTCATTAGTTTCGTTGTAAACTTCATGGAAGAAAAGTCAAAACCATGCTGCAGTATTATTGCTAGGCTAGGTCAATACATATTTTGATTCTTGAAATTTTCCTCGTTCCTTCCACGTTTGTACGCTAAATATAGTTTTCATGCAACCATTTAAAAAGCCATCGGTATATCAATTCTGAAGAAATAGTAATATAGGGATGCATGTCCATTGACGATAACATTATAATTAAAACTGTAAAAAATCTATCTGTATTAAATAAACTTTTGCTGCAAAAATAAAATAGTAAATAATTGGTCAAACACCATGGTTAATTGATAGCCTATTGAAAACGTTATAATGATTGCGTTAAAGTTATTACGGAGACCTTGTATTGTTAGTTTATTTGATAAGAAACCTAATCTAGAAAAGTTTCATAACAATTTTGGTCATAACACTGCACAGAACACTCGTTAAATCGAGCTCATTTTCAGTGTATGAATAAGAAGGTGGGTGTCATGTCTGAAATTCGAAAATAATCCTGTGATGGATGATGATCTAGTGTGTACATTGTATACGCAACCAGTGTGTACTCTAGAACATGTATGCTTGTGGTGAAAATAGGCGAAATTTGTTTATTTTGTGCTCGACGTATATTACTTGCAAAATGTAGGTCCATTAATGCTTAATTTATAAATCTTCAGAAAAAATATTTTATTTACGTAAAACCGTATTCATTCCATCAACAGACAAAGGGCCTAAAGCAACACAGTCACAAATATCAACCAAAAAAAATTTCAATCAAGAATCATATCGTATAGAAAACAATGCTCAATCCATTCAGCTAGAGGCTACTGTTGCTCTTATTTAGTAAAGAAAACACATCCTTGATATTGGAAATGTGGACCACAATGTGCATTATAATATTAATGCTTCTGAAACATGCCGTACAAAACGCAACAATTTGTACAGTTTATTCTTAACTTGGAAATGTTGAAGTAAGACATAATGAAGACATACAAGTCACATGATGAATTCATATTCCTTATAACTATATAAATTGACATTAATGCTACGTTTTAATTATAACTAACATGACCTAGCTACTTTTCGATGAATTACTTTGAAAACACCACAATAGCTCATTGAAATGGTGGTTGATACTGAAAAGAAGCGCCAGTTCTGCCTTTCCGACCAAACCTCTTATTTTTTAACTAAACATAATTGTTTCTCTTAAATTTTAATCCGATACTTTAGATGCGTTTTTATTTTCTAAAATCTAATTTTCTCGAGTCCTTTACAACAAAAAACACCTCGCAGTTCATTATCTGAAAACAATTACAGAAGGTAAATGTCCCCATAGCTATTCCAGAACAGCTTTATATTTGCTGCAGCATGAATATTAATTTGAAATCTCGTGGCTCTATACGACAAACTATTTGTCTTAATTTTTTTTGAAAACAATTTGCCCTGAAGCAAGTATGGACGAACGTTGTAATTAGCACAGTAAAATTGTGTTTAGTGCAAATATGGCGTCCCAATAAAACTTTTCTTCAAAGGTAGAAATCAGTTGAATCGAAAGATTAGGCAATAATAAATGCCTAAGTATACTCACGTTGTATCGTTAACTATACGTGCCAGTTGATTAAATAATCTTTATATTGTTCGCAAAGGTAAATAAGCAAGAACCGCCTAACTTCGTAATACGGTGTAACGGGTGCAATTCTCCATCGATCCATATAGAACCACTCGACTTGCTTTTTAATGACATGCATTATTTAAATCTTAATATTGTTCAAACTGGATCCATTTCGTAAATAGGTCCATCTTCCGCACAGCCCTGCCAGTTTACGGTGTTTCGACATAAATAATTACTGCCTTTTTCCATTGTTTCTTCGACGTTCTTTTAAAATAAGCTATAAAATGGATCTTCATGATTTGCCTGCAGTTTGTTGTTTATGTAGGATACACCGCAAAAAAGATATCTCGACCCCCTTTTTCTATACAACCATCTTCGAAGAATTTAAGAGATTGGGTTGTCCAGGCAACAGTTGAGCTACAGGAAACCTCGGGCTTGCTAATACACAGGAGACGTCATTTATATATACCTTTGTTCATCGCAGATTGAAACGCTATAATGGATCAAGTCGATGCATCGATCTTCCCATTGTCTTAAGCCACGAGCTGCGCTACCATTTATGTGACTTTCTATAAACCAAAAGCACAATATACGAATCTACCAAAAGCTTCACGAGATGCGCTACCATTTATGTGACTTTCTATAAACCAAAACCTTCACGAGTTGCACGAGGCTAGTTCTATTTGAAAACAAACATCTCAATGCTTGGCATTATACAATTGAGCATTGAATTCACTGCTCGATTTATAATTGCTAAGGCTTGGAATTAGTCCCTGACAATGACTTCTTATTCTCGATGCTTATCAGCCATGATTAGTAATTTCCCCAATGTCTAATAGCTTGCTTAATGCCGGCGACACAATCAATAGATAACTTGCACGTGACGTCACGCAGGTCTATCAATGCCCCATTAGATACTTTCACTTAATCATGAATAGATTTTTTTTACCCGTATGTAGACATATTAATGCTGTTTGCCGCTAAAAATTAAAAATTGTATAAATTTTCACGTTTATTTCTAAACTAGCGGAAAAACCCGGCCTTGCCCGGGTGAAAATTGTCGTTTGATTTTCTAATTTCTTTTATGCGATCAGGAGTTAGATTTAGTTGTCGTTGTCCCAAAAAGATAGAACTGAATAAGCAGGATATACAGTAGAATCCCTTTAAAACGATTCCGGAAATAATGATGGTCGGATATTATGATGTAAAAAGCAAAGTAAGCGTGGTTTCCCATAAGAATGCATGAAAAAATTTCTGGGTATTGTGATGCTGGTTATAATAATAATTCGCATTTAGTGATGGGGTTTTTGGTAAGTTCAATGCTATATGGGATCCTATAATGATGAAGGGGATGTGAAGAAGTTTCCCCATGCTCTGGAGTTTCTGATCATGTGTTCTTAACGATAATTATGGACCATTTTCCACCAAGTAAAACTATTTGTTGATATTTTTATGTACTTGTACATTTGAACGTTAATAATGTATATTCTTGTGTAACAATACTAAAAATATATGTATGTATAGAATGAATTCCCTTATTGGGTAACAATTTTTAATTCTGGTTTAATGATTTCCGGATATAATGGGTAAAATTCTGGTGGTCCCTTGAAGATCACTATAAAAGGATTCTACTGTAAACTGGCCCTTGAGGGGGGGGGGAGTGGAAACAAACGGGTTTGACAGTTTAATGGCCCCCGGGTAAATTAGAATGATTTATGGCCTTGGAATTCCCCACGAAGTTCACGCTCCCAGCGCGGGGGCGATTCGAAACGGGCGACTTCGCAATGCACGTCCCCCTACGCTAGAAGCGGCCTTTTCGAATGGCCCCACAACGAAGGAACAATCAAGAACACCCATAAACACACAAAATGGCCGCGTTTTTCCTTTCATATGTTTTGATAAATAATTAAATAAAGAAATAATGCAAAATTATGTATTGAACGAATGCGCCTGCACGCAGGCACGTGCAATTTATCTGTAGCGAAAGCAATCATTTTTTCCACAGTAAAATTATGAAGTACCCACATGTCTGCTTGTGAAAGCTATCTTAATGGCGGATTCGATTGGTCCAAAAAATCTGCACCGGTGTAGGCTACAAGGTGAGGCATAAGTCTGTTAAATTGGCACTATTGCAGGCAGCAGGCGCAACATGAGTTTACAGACTTATGCCTCACCTTGTAGTCTACACCGGTGCAGATTTTTTGGACCAATCGAATCCGCCATTATACATGTACACTGTAACTACAATGCTTTACTTTATTAGAACATACATACATGTAAAACTTAGTTGTTAAAAAAGTTGAAACATGAACATAAGTATCAAACATGTTTAGAAGAACAATTAAAAATTAAAAAAATCAATTAAAATCATAACATTTGATACAATTAAAATGGAAGCTGATTTGAACTGAACCTTTAAAAAGTAAACAAAAAAAATTAGAACTAGATATTTACCAAAATTCCAACTCCGCAAATCAGCTAGCGAGGCTAGAACCTCGATGCGATTACTCATTCTCTCTAGTTGCCTGTAAAAGCCAATATGGAAGAAATAATTGACTTTGAAGGATTGCCGAAGCAAGTGATATTAATATCAAATAAATAATGGGATAATTCTTGAGATTTAATTATCTCAACTAGTCCTATTAGATTCTTCTTTTACAATCAATGCCATATCTAGTTTCTTTATGGATTACCAACTCGCAAAAAACACCTTTCAGCAGCTCTTTTTTAAACCTTTATGTTTTAGCAGCTCCATGGAATAAATATATAAAAACCTCATGGGAGCAATACCGTAAATTGGGTACCGAATGACACCTTGGGTTTACGCCTCAATCGGATCGAATTATAATTGCGAATAAATACTGGCCAAATTCCAAGATTGAGTAAAGTCAGGGGACTCGAATTTCAACATTCATTAAGACCTTCACAGCGAAAAGATGTACAGCGATGAACAAAATTGAAAGAACAGAGTTGATTTATACATACAACAAATAATTTAATCACCATTACTTATGTCAACATGGAGTCATTTAAACGGATTTCTCTGGCTAAAACATACCAGACGTACGTGTTTTTATATCTCTGCAGGCCTACAGTATCGTTGCTGTTGTTTCAGGATTTTCTTGTTTTAATGAATGTCTTTCTAGGGGCAATCTTATTAGGCTGAGCTAGAGGAAGTTTTTTTTGTCACCTCATTAGTGAGTAGACATCGTGGAGTTATTGTGAAATTGGGGATTTTCAGTCTTTGCTAGTTGCTGGCGTAAGATATAGTTTCAGAGGGTTAAAAAAATCTGGCATGGTTTTGCTGAGAATGTCTACGCAGACGTATATTGCTTTAGATGGCGGATGAGTATACGTGGATTTACATTCCACCCGATCTTAGAAATGGAAAAGTATCTCGAAATGACATTCCTGCAGTTATTCCCTGATGTCCCTTTTCGACAGCATCATCTGAAACTCTTTGCGTGGATGTTTCTCATCAAGATTGATTAATCAAAGATCTGTTATTGGAGATATGCGTCAAATCTTCCCAGAAACACGCACACATTCAGTAAACACGAAGGGCTACTTCACGGAACAATCAATAATATTGATACGCTGTTATATATGTAGGTTATATACGATTGGACGGTTACTATCCACACACAGGCAGAAACAGCGCAGCGATCTCTAAGAAAATTAATATAAAGATTTAGTCTCACGAGCGAACTTATCCTAATTTATTGCGTTTCAGAGAGGAATGATCTAATAAATTCGTCAGATGACAGACAGCGATTAGGACTAGGGACTTACAACTAGTTTAATATAAAATCGATAATGTCTTCCGCTTATAAGATGCGTTAATATATTCATTGCTTTATATATATATACATATATAGGATCAGTATATATCTAATACATTGAGTGATTTTTGATAGGTTAAGACTATTGTAACAACCGACACTTATGGGCATTGAACTGCGAAAAATTTCCGCCCAACAATTTTATCAAGTGATCATCGATCATCATTAGTGGCTGTAGGTGGTAGTTAAAAGTTGATGAGAAATAAGTGGATTGCGCTAAAACACCGAAAAAACCTGTGGGTAACATAGCACTAAGTGTAAAGAGTCACGAAATTGACTTTGACTCATGACTGACTACAACAAGTACTTAAATGTAGGCCTACATGTACCAACTATCGATAATTTCAAGAACTTTGATGGTTTGAAAACATCGCGAATTAAAAGAAACCATAGTCTATCGTGTATAAAATTCCCCATCCAATTAATCTGTTTTTGTTTGGATTGGTGCGCACTTTTTAACTTTTACTTTTGAGCGTAGGTAAGGCACATAATTCCTAAATTCTCAAGTCATTGTTATATACAATATCGATCAAGTCTCGTCTGGATTTGCCTAGATACGAAAATAGGATTACAAAAGCTTTTCAACATAAATCATTTTTTTTAATAAGAAAAAGATGATAATCATTCGGTATTATATATTTCTGTGGACCAATTTTCGTTACCAAATTGTTTGAACAGTATAAAACATTTAATTAAATACGCAACGATTTGCCAAACGAATAAATTAAATAACATTTTGAAATAGCAATACATCTCTTATTTTCAAAAAAAACGTTGTAAAGGTTTTCTGCGCTTATTTTGCAAACAAAAAATTGCTGCAACAAAAATATGTACATCGTATATACTGTATGGTTAAAACTTTCTTTACGAAATGCATCCAAATGAATTACCATAAGGTCTAAAATTTAAAAAGAATTAACCATCCCAGATTGTTTTTTTAGGCTCCAGAAACCTTTTTAAATATTATTTTCAATTCGCTAACATGCCGTGTTTATTTGGATTCTAGAAGATTCTAAAACGGAGAATTGACTAAACACTTATGTCTAAAATGTCTATGGATGTTTAAGAAAATTAATCTTAACATTAACATCGAAATATTACAAATTTAAAATATGTTCTGTGAGCAAGATAATATTGAATGTTTTATGATATTTTTTCAGCTTTGTATGGATATGCAAAATTCCTCTCGATGAAACACTGCACGGCAAACCAAAAAAAATGTTTTACTCAACCAGACTAAATTTTAAACTATAAATTTACTTGGTAAAGATGTTGCCAAAGATTAAGTGTGATTTTGTCAGAATAACAAACATTCTGGGTGTTTTTAACACAAATGTGGTGCACTAGGATCGTTTCAATTAACGCACGCTACATAAGGCAAAATTACTAAATTATTTGCACAACATGCAGTAACGTGATGTGTTCATTTCCAATTAATTCAGTACAATTTTATCATTTCAGACACATGTAGGTGCATCATACGTTGATAGCATACAATATCTCATTTCAGGATTCAAAATGGAAGAATTTAATTACAAATCTGAATTCATTTGGGTGGTATTTATTTTAGCCGTATTTAATTAGATAGGTATCCTCAGTAATGCAATCGAAGCGAAGTGCATGCATTAGTATTAGTGTCGTATATATTTACTCGTAACTATTAGGAATGCGTTGAAATTATGAGAAATTGATGTCGATGTGGCAACTATGATATAAATGAAATTTAAATAATTCTCTAGGCATGTACACGTATACATGTATAGTTTTACAAAAATCGTGAAATTTGATTTTCAACCGCATTACAGATAAACTGTAGAGATAATTAACTGCACATTTGCGTATTTGTTGTAGTACTTCTAAACAGTTATTTTATCCAAATCGATAACTCACAAAAAAAAAGTAGAAGCACGCTTTCAAGAGACTAACAGAAACTAAGAACGAGATGAGGTAAAGGTTAAACAGACATCGCTGCGCATTTCCTTAAATAAATAATGTCTATTTTAGAATTCCGACAGTCCCATTTTGCACTTGCATGTCCCGATCAGAATAAGGGATTTTAAATTAAAGCTTCTGGCAGTCTGGCTCCATTAACAATATTTTTAGAAAGACGTTGGTGTAACTGATTAGTGAAGGGGATGCAATTTATTTTTCAAAGTAAAATGGTATATAAGCATGCCCGAGTTTACGCCAATTAAATAGGACATTACCTAAACATATTGCATTTTTGTGTGCGCTAATATACGGAGCATTATTCGCCGCATTTCCAATGCTCGTGTTTAATCAATATATCCGCATGCGGTGGTCTAATCTTAGTGTGGAATTTCGGTTCCCCATTATACGTGGATGTTATTATTTCAGAAAGAGGGGAACGAGAGGAAAAATCCATATTTTCAAATGAGTTTATTTGGTGAGTTCAATTTAATTCCATCCGGAGCAACCAACCTACGCTATATTTTAATGGCAGCCACGCTGCGCTTTGTCCTACAAGCCCGTAATCATTTAGTTTGGGTATAGCGAAACTCGCCGCGTTTACAAATTAACAGTTGCGGAAAATTGGCGGAATCGGCATCTATTTTTTTTTTGTTAGACTATAACGTTTTTGTATTTCTCCTCCATGCAAGGCATCATCTTTAATCGATATGGACAATGTTTCCATAGAAATCTATAGCAGCCTGTCAAAAGCTCACGGGCAAAAAAATGGGGCTTATTTTTAGCATCTCCCGTGTGCAGGCTCGGATTTAGCCGATTATGTATATCGAAAATATGTCGAATGTTTGGATTATTCAGGCGCACAATAGTGTGACGGCTTATTCTCGATCAACTTTGGCGAACATTATTCACGAAGCTGCAAAAAAAAAAATTTTTTTGATACATTTTCTGTTTTTACAAGAAAACTTTTGAGTTTTTTGTCTTCTTTGCTCTCCGTTTAGACGCGTGCATTCTTATTTTATAAACATTTCAAATGCGGGGTTACCGAAGAGGAAAATCTTATTAAGTGTTGTCTTCCATCGTGCTTTTGTGAGGAACGTGTCTGCACCCAATTTTGCATTTTACATCGATTTTAAGGCGGGGGAAAACATAACAAGCGTTGATTGTTTGCCCATTATTATTCACCGAATGTAATCAAGAAAGATTTCCGTTTGATTTCATGCGAGTCACGTTTTCTTCCGTTTAAGATGCGCCGAAGGAAGCTTAAGTAATCGTCTTCGTAGATGCTATACTGTATACACTTTGCAACGAGGATTTAGAGAATGACCTCAAATCTCTCGTCGTCTTTGGAGTACTTAATGCATCGTAGAACGGCTTACATCTTCTCTTTCTAAGACAACAGGCTGTTATTAGAGGTACGGTAGTTTTGCAAAATGGGGTACAAGTTATGGACATTTCTTGCCTTCCTCCAATTAACAATCAATAAAAGTTGCGTCTTCTTCCACTCGAACACACTTCGCCAATAGGCTGTGTGATGGAACGCTATGCAGTGTGGGCGATAAAGTCCATTTAACGACGTAATAATTAAAGAAGCGTGCCCAACAAAACACTTCGGTGTTTATATACGGCATCGGGGATGCACTCACCAATTCTGAAACACAAGAAAACCGTTTCTTTCCGTTCGCATATATGGTCAACATTGACACACTCCCAGAACGGCAGGTTTTTAGCCTGACGGAGTTTGCGGTTTACTTTTCTGCTGCATACTTGTTTTAGATAAACAAGAGAGATCCTTCTATTTTATTTATTCAGTAATTGTGGTCCCTCCATTGTCGGAATGAGTGGAATCGGCTAATGGACTTAATTCTGGGCTTCTGTCATCCATGCATAACGACAGGTTTACCTAGAGTTTATTACCGTCTTGGTCAGGGCGCTACACTGTAAAAACAAGTGTCTGAAAATCAGACATTTAAAGAGTTTTTCGGTTGTAGACGGGATTCATACCTTTTAGCCGTCTTAAAATTAAGTGTCTTAAAGTTAGACACTTTGATGGTCTTATT